>MKEJ01077960.1:0-21403 GCA_001753735.1 Embelia ribes
ATATATATATATACACTAGAAGAATTAAGCATGTGTTGCACATGATGTCTAGCTAGATATAGTCACAATTTTGCTATTTTTTTTTACTTTATGAATAGAAAAATTGTTGGTTTGTTGATTATATTTTAACTTGTAATTCATATCGCCATTATAACAAAAATATAATTGTCATCTCTATCATTTTATTATTACTGTCATAAGATCCTTTTGAAGACTTCAAAATTATAAATATATAGTAAATAAACTACTTAAAAATATAATCATATTTAATTATAAACAAATTTTAAAAAATTAAAAAATTATATGTAATATGCTCCTTGTCGACATAGAACATGGTTGTCATAGTATCAATCTTTAAATTCTACAGATTTTTGTGACAAATTTTTGGCAGCCTCATCTACATGATTAATATTTATTTTTCCATGAAAGGTCATAAAACACAAGTTTGCAAATAAAAATCAATTTTTTTATTTTAGGAGATTAAAAAAATTACAAAAAATAATTTTATGCATGAATGTAAAAAAAAATAAAATTTATATGACATATATATAGACCACTCATTTTTACTTGAAAAACGTTTTAGACTTCAAAATATAAATTTAAAGTTGATTTATGATATTTTGTTAGTGGAATAAGATTTGTAATGACTTAATGATCTTTAATTTAATAAATTACTTATTTATTCTTTTCCGGATTTTAAATAGGTGAAAATTTAATGTATTTTTATTGCGCAAGAAGGAGTATTTTTGGAGCAAAAAAAGAAGAAAATTTTTTACGAGCTTCATATTTTTATAATAGAGTTAGATATATATACTATGAAAGCTTTCGTGGAGGGCTGGACTTGAATTTGAAAGTGAGAACAGTATTGTAACTTTAAATTTAGAGTTGTCTTTCCATTTTGTTTCTTAACTTTCAGATTGGTGATTAACTTTTCCTCAAGTATCTGTCACGAATATATATTTCTATGATCCAAATCTGCACTCAAATGTAATTCATAACCTCATTGTGGCCACTAGTGATAAGATTAACAAACTTTTATTTTCCTCATTTAATAGCGATTAGATTAAAACTTATATGGCCTTATAATGTTGATGCTAGGCGAAATTTCGGAAAAATCATATCCAACTTTATTGAACAACTTCTTTGAGGTTGCATAATAGTGAAATGCCTATAGATTTGGCACATTTGTTAGAGAAGCTAAAATGACTACACCTCAAATGAAATGGTATTCCAGTCATAAACAAAGAACTTGTTTCGGATTATAAATTTCAGCTTATCACTTTTTGTTACTTAAAAATTAGATAGTGTTTAGCTATTCAGCTTTTAAATTGAGCTTAATTATGTTTTAGCTTAAATAAAATAGATGCAAACTGTTTTTTTCTTAGACAGAAATAAATTGATTGATTTATTTAAAATTTACAACTAAACAAACCCATTAATGTGTTATATATTCCAAGAAACATATGCCTGATAGCATGGTAACCCATCATTATGTTCAACAACCTTCCCAATAATATGGAAAGTTTGTTTAATTTCAGCTTTAAGGTTTAAATTTTTCTTTCTTTCGTTTTTTCTTTTTTCCTAAAATCTTGCATACTTTTGGTTACCAACTTTTAATCTTAATTTTTTTTTTTTTTTGTAATTTTGGCTAAAAAGGGTACAAATTTTAAGCTAAATCCATTTAGCTTTCTTTATAGTCCGAAAAACTGTCCTTTTTTTCTTAAAAGTTGAATCAAACAAACCCATAAGAAAATTTATACAATTTAGTTGGTGTTTATCCTAACTACTTATTTGTAAAATAATACTTAATAGATGACTAAGGTAGTCCTATGATAAAATTTTCATTCCATCATGTTGGTAATATAGTTGAGCTAATTTTGTTTATTCTCCACATTAACCTTGACCTATTTCTCATCTAACTTTGTTAAATCTTTGAGCTTTTTCTACCATAAATACTTCATTCATAAGTTCTGCATTTCATCCCAAAACACAAACTTCTCTTCCTCTTACAAGTAGCTAAGCTCTTCAAGCTTGGGTTTCGTCTCATCAACCGACAATGGCACTTTTTCGAGGATCTCTATTCCTAGTTTTGGTTGCAGTGTTTTGCCACGTCAGCATGGGCGCCCGCCACCTCATGCAGGCTCCGCCCGCAATCCCAACTCTGCCTAACGTCAATCTTCCTCCGCTGTCAACAATCCCAAACTTGCCAATTCCGACAAGTATACCAACGCTACCAAATGTCAATTTCCCCCCACTCCCCAATAACATTCCCACGATCCCGAATATCCCTAGCAATATTCCTATTACCATGCCAAGCATTCCTTTGCTCGCACCACCCCCTTCGAAATAGCTGAGTCCTGATGCTTGATGCTATCCCTGCTCGGATGACTACAGAACTTTTATTTATTCATTTTCGTTTGTTAATAACTTGTTTGTCAACTAACCTTGTCCTTGATTTGCTTTCGCTAGCGTTTTAAGAGACTCGGGTAGTCAGGGTCTGTTTGGCTTTCGGAGTGTCTAGTATGTATTTGTATCTTGTTAATTTACATTAAAGTTGGTTTTGTGATAGTCATATTTCCATTCAGGACATGGTCGTCCGGATCTATTTTCTATGTAATTTTTACTCGTTTCGGAGCCTGTAATAGTTTTCGTCTATCTATTAAAATACTGTTTATATATTTTAGTTCGTATTTAAATGCCTCCTGCAATATAAATTATTGGAATTGTTGATAGTTAACTACTACTACATTTGGTAAGTCTTCTATTTGAGCTTGTATTAAATCTTTGCTAAAATTTTGTTGTATCTTAGCGAAAGACAAATTCTGGGCCCAAAAAATATTATCTAATATATATAATTTCATATTCTAGATTTTATTTAGTGTTCTATGTCACCAAATATCTTGACATTGCCACCAACTCTACCGTTACGGTTAGCTTCTTCTTCTTGAATACGTATCGTTTTGTTAGAAACTGCCAAGTACCCCTGCCGAGCAACCTCTCATTGTGTTGTGGGCCATTGAGCCAGTGAATAGGGAAGATAAGCGATGAACCCTTAACTTGATTGCGTTTTTCCATTTGAGTAGTGCAACGTGAAAAAAAAAAACACTAAAGCCGAAACTCATGTATTGGAAATATACGCGACAACTGCTTGAGTTATTTGTTAAACGCAATGTGAAAGGCCCAATCAAGCTATTTGCTACAAGGATCGAGAGTCCAAGTATCATAGAAAAGCAGTTTCGGCTCATCAGAGAGAGTAAGCGTGAAAAAGTACGAAGTGAAATCAGTTATAGACTCTAGGGGCAAGTCAAGCAGGAAGCAACAACGATATGGTTGCTGTTATTGAAGCATTATTGCAGGTTAGATCGCTACTATGATTGCGGTTCAGGGGCCCGATAATAGGCAACCACGTGTCCGCCATGACCCTGTTTTTGCGCATAGAGTCAGTGTTACGAGTTTTCCTACTTTCTATCCACAATAGAGTGAAATTCTTCTCGTTTATGATTCTAAATCTGAAATGTATTGTTGACCGTCGACCAAGCGGAAGCCAACATGAAGCCCTGAAAATGACAATTGCACACCTTCGCCGAAACATAGTCAGTCTCATACACATTAAGTAAGGTTATATCGATCCCCTTATCAAGTGCAACTTTTATTGTATTCGTAAAATTACTAGTAATAAATATAGGCATTGTGTAATATATTCATCCACTCAAAAGATAGTTTGGTTGGAAAAATAAAATAAAATAAATAATTTCACGATTATACTTTTCAATTGTCCATCGTTGTCAAGTGAATTATACAATTTAGCAATGTGTATGGTGGAGAATAAAATAAAAAAATAAGAAAATTGTATATTATTAATAGTTCGAGCTTCTAGTTAAATCGGTAACTTAAAACGGTATTAGAGTGTATAACAGTTTTGAGTTTGATTCTTTGCATCATTCAATTAAAATATAACAATAATAACAAGAAAAGAAATAAAAATACATGTGCATATTCTATCTGAAATTGGGTGGATTTCAATTGAATCTATATACATGTGACAAAGTTATATTTGAAGAAATATATATATAAACAAAGTCGCTTGACTAATAAGTTTGAGCTTTTAGTTAATTAGTGTTAGAAAATATTATTTAATATTATCTTTGATTATAATTGATATTAGTAAAAGCTACAATACAAACAAATAGTATTCATGTGTCAGTATAAAAATACTTGTAACGTCACGAAATTTAACCACAATTCCAAATACGTCACTAATTATATTGCAACTAAAATTTGAAGCAAACCATCTAATAATCCTGCTTAAACAAGAAAATACTCAAATTTAATGATAAATCAAAAATAAAATACACTAGGCCTTTTTATCATGTTTTGGCCTTACATCTTTATTTTAAATTGTCGAAAAACATAATCATGGCCAATGGCCTACAACAATCCAAAGAATATAATAAAAACAAAGGTAAGATCCCGATAACCTATCTCGAGTTAGCACACATCCTAGTCTTGAGTCTCTTAACCTCAAGTCATTGATCTTGCTTGGCATTTTATAAGAAAAACATTGCAAAAATGCAACCAAACAGGTACGAGTAAAAAAAAAGGTCCAATCTATTGAAATAACGATATCAAAGAATAAGTAAAATGAAAGCAAATAGCTAATAATGTACTTACCTACTAACATCTCAGTCCAAAAGTATAACTAATGCCAAATAATTCCAACTAAAGTCATAAACTACACAACACTGTGGGGTACATGCCTCCCACTCGGAATACGTATCCTTCTGAGGCTTTACGCGTAAAGGCTTCCTATCCCAAGTTCCCCTATTGGAACCGGATCAAAATAGTACTAACCGTCGTTGTCAAAATGTACTCTTGGACGAATAGTTCCTACAATACTATAGATATATGTCCTCCAATAGTCTACAATACTCACAAGACTTTTGGTTCCCACGGAACTGGCTTATATTGGAACATAGGTTCCGAAGCCTACGATAGTTTGTTGTGCCCTGTGCTAAACTCACCTCAAAGGCCTAAACCGATGACTCGCAATCAATCGTGCCTTAGTTTAAACGTACTCCAAAGGTTTAAACCGACTACCGCCACAATGAAACCTAGACTAACATTTCCAAGGCCTACAACTTATCACAACACATCATCAAACTAAAGACATATGAATTGACTACTATCATAATTAACCTTGTACCAACATTTCCAAGGCCTACAACATATCATATAATATTCTAATTTCGATTTCTATCTCAACAATCTAGTTATCCCCAAAGGTTTATGTTTTTGCAAATTTCAAACACATTTCTAACATTTATAACATATCTAGTTTAAAGTCCACATATATTTCCTTTTTACTTGTTCCCCATAGTCTGGTTCTGTAAGTGACAAGTAAATGTGTTGAAGTAACATTAAGGTCCCCCCAGGCGCGGGGGAAGTTGATCTATCAAAGATCAATTTCTATGATCAATTTACGAGAAAACTTCACTTAACAATGATAGTTAGACTCAAATCAATCTTTATAACAAATTTTGGATTGGTTAGGGCTACAATGGTATGACCAAACTCGGAGAGTTAGGGGATGAAACTTACCTCAACATGACGAAAGCAAGGAGATAAACTCAAATTCACCTTTAGATCGTTGAGCGGTGTGTTTTCTCTCTCGGATTCGATGGGTTTTGTGCAAGAGGTTCTTCCTTCCTTCTCTATTCCCCTCACTTTTTGAAGACAATATAGCGTGGGAAATAAAAATAGAGAATGTGAAATTGGAAAAACTAATTAGTTTTCAGTTCCACTTCTATTTTATTACAGTTTTAGTCCTCTTAATTTTTCAGGCATTACAACTCTCCCTCCGAAGAAATAAACTTCTTCCTCAAAATTTCAACCATAATCAAAAGCAATTCCTAACACCTTAGTCAAGCTCTTTGTAACCACTTTTATCGATCTCTTATTCTTCATCGAAACTTGCGTATGGTATATACATCTATGTACCGCCAATTCATAGCAACAAATATCCCAGTAGCTTCTTATTCGGATACCACCAATTCATAAACACCTAATGGCAGCCCTAGCAATCGACAGATCCTGAAGGATTCTGATATCACCTATGCATCCCCAACTTTATCTCAGTCTTTCCTCAATATCATTGTTCAACCTTCCCTACCTACCCTTACAATTATACATCTATATGTAACAACTCGAGTGTATTACACAACTAACTATACTACGGTATACCACAACTTAGGTATGCACATACGTACCTATCACGACAATTGCCAATCCAATCTTACGACAAAGCCAAAATTCCACAATCTTAAGATACGTCCGCTCATGGCATACAACAACTACAACATTCTATCGGCGATAAGATGCATTACGACCAACAACTCTTGCACCTTCAAGTTAGAAACTTGACGCAATGCCATACTATCCAATCTCCTAAGGAATTTCCTTTTATTACTAGTCAATTTGTTCATACTGAAATTTCAAACAAAAGCAACCCCTACAGGACTTACGATATTCACGACCATGACGGTTCAATCAATATCTCCCTTTTATTCCACAAAAGAGTCTTATGACGTATCACATCATCAAATCATCAAGAACCTACAAACGAGTTCCTACAATATTTACCACACCACAATAGAATTCGACTAGTAAATAAACCCTTTCTATATAACTGGTACAATAGGCTCTTCTATAGGAGTCTCTTAGAATTCAAATCATTGTCCAAACCTCTACAAGGTATTCACTTCACATATACGTCCATTACTTTATCTCAATCCATCCTCTACGCCACTACCCCACATCTTACAGTCGAGTATTCTATCGAATATCAGGACAACACAGGGTTAAGAAATTCTAGTTTTAATTCACGCAACATTTCAAAGTTGGTTCTATATTATTTACTCTAATGTCTCCTACTCAGTTCACAATCGACATTACAACCATGTATTTTAGTTTTTATTACCCTATCGTCCATCTTCAACTAAATTACGTATTTGCTAGCATTTCTATCTTATCACAAATGTCTCTAAAATTTCAACACTTCATCATTCATCCTATTCTCTCTTTATATTTCTCAAACTTTTCAACTTCACGTGCCTTGGTAATTCTCATCCTTTTCAACCTTACACATTTTGATAATCCCCATCTCTAATAGGCCTCTGCTAGTTGGCATCCAACCAAACATTTCCACATCTTCATCCTATATAACATCTCACAATTTAGTCCATCATATTATACACCTAATTCTCTTGATCACATACATCACTCTATACAAACGATCCAAGCACTCAATGTATTCCTCTTACTGTTGCACACTTTTATACGTCTCTATGATTCATATCACTAGTTAATTCATTAGTCCGAGTATCTCCCCTTTGAGTCATACACTCTAACCAACGTCTAAAGAAATTCTCCAATCATCATAAATTTATTGGATAGTACTGGCTCTTCCTGACTAATCACCTAGACCAATGAGAGGCTAAGTCAACAATCTCTTATCCCATCCCCTACACATTTATGTATACATATCGACATATTACCATCAAGTCTTGGATATAACAAATGTTAGACTTGTCCTATACTGTCCCAACCTGTCTCCAACTACAACATTTTAAATAGATAATAGGAACTCACTAATTCATGTAAGGCTGCATTTAGTCAAACCTCATGTCCTAGTCTATATGGCACAAACAAACTTACCTAAATCGGGATTTGTTATCCCAAGCACCAACTCCCTCAAACTGCTTATTCACATTACAACCTGAAATTTCTAAACCAAAGGAACCCAAACTTTTAACCTAAAATTAAACATCCACAACTGCACAAATACTCCAAAGTTAAAGGACTAAACCTTTCTTTTTAAGTGTCATAATCTCATTAATATATACATCTCCAAATTATGAATCTATAGAATATTCATTTCCTAGTCTATTTTGTTTCTATAAGTGAGTCACAACATCATACGACCACTATCCTAAAATGCTAAGAACATCTCCAAAACGGCATAAAGTATGCATGGCGTAGTGCATTACCAATGTTAGAAGTTTAATAAAAAATCTCCAAGACCAGAAGTCTCTACTAGAGTAACAGGAACTTTCTAAAACGCTTGCAGTCGCATCAGTGCCACCAATACAAAAGTAGGTGTAGTAGTTCTGTTTCCACTAGCATGTTGACCTCCACGACTAGCCGCCACCCTATATTGAATAAACGTGACCAGTGGTGCTTGTGGTATGGTACGAACAGCCTGAGTCGGTGTAGTCAACTCTGGACAAACACTTTACATATGCCCTATAACTTCGCACCCATTGTACTTCATCAAGGGGCAATGCCTTATAATGTGCCCCTCTCTCTTGTACTCATGACAAACCTTCCGACCTGTGCTCACCGACCTTGTCCCAATAACATAAGGCAGTTGAATTGTTTGTCCCTGAGGTACGATGTTCCATCCTTCCACTATCTTTTCCACTCAATCCGAATGTTGCTCTGTCTCTTCAACTATTATCCTTGACTTTTCATAATTTGAACACAAACACGGGAATCACCAGTCTATTGTAATCCCATCTCTTCAAGTACTATCTTCACCGCTTGAGAAACATATTGAATCATCAACGTTGTCAACCATAGTAAGTCGACAATGACTACTACTAAAGCAGGTCTATTTGCATCTACCACTTGTGCAGCTACAGGAGCCTTCTCAAGTGCCCCCTCATGAATAGCATCGTTTTGCACTCCCCCGATAACAACATCCTCTTGCACCCTTGCAGGTGCAATCACCTCATCGGTTTGAGTGAGTGTCAATGGGTGTAGGTTAAAATGTTCCTCACTATGGCAGCTATATCTATCACATCCATTGTGTCCTTCACGTGCCATATCTAGGCTCAAGAAAGTTAGTAAAAATCAATCACATGTTCACATTATACAAAATAAGGAAAAATTAAGTACGCAAATCCTGAATAATTCATCGTTGACTTTGTTTACTGACAGAGATCCTTATTAGGCCTATAGGGCATCCCCTGTCTATCCAATATAGAACTAAACGTCGACATCCTTCACAAAAGGCTACTGGTTTTTAAATATAAAATATGCATATGAAAGTAATGTGACATGGATTGATACAAACAAGGCACACAATTCACACAAAACATCCATGGCAGTCAAGTTCCTAGACCTTCTAGATGCAACTCACTTGAGACTTTCTACCGACAGACCAAACAACCTACATTTCTCAAGGTTATCGTATACCTTGAACTCTGATACCAACTTGTAACGCCCCATAATTTAACCACAATCCTAAATACGTCACTAACAATATTTCAACTCAAATTTGAAGCAAACAGTCTAATAATCCTACTAAAATAAGAAAATACTCAAATTTAATGACAAAGTAAATAAAATCCACTAGGCTTTTTTTTATATTATATTTTGGCCTTATATCTTTATTTTAAACTGTTAAAAAACATAATCATGATCAATGGCCTACAACTGTCCAAAAAATATAATAAAAATAAAGGTAACATCCCGACAACCTATCTCGAGTGATCACACTTCCTAGTCTTGAGTCTCATGACCTCCAACTTTTGATCCTGCTTGGTGTTTTATTAGAAAAATAGTACATAATAGGTACGAGTCAGAAAGAAGTTCAATCTATTGAAATAACGATATTAATGAATTAGTAAAATGAAAGCAAATAACCAATAATATACTTGCCTACTAACATCTCAATCCAAAAGTATAACAAGGCCAAATAATTATAACTAAAGCACACTATAGGATACATGTCCTCCCACTCGCAATACATGTCCTTCCAAGCCTGTACGCGTAAAGGTTTATGGACAGGTTTCCCTATCCTGAGTTCCTTTATTGGAACCTAGTTAAAATAGTACTGACCATCGTAGCCAAAATGTACTCACGGATGATTAATACCTACAATACCATAGGATATATGTCCTCTCATAGCCTAAAACACTCACAAAACTTTTAATTCCCACGGAACCGGCTCACATCGGAACATAGCTTTTGAGGCCTACGACAGTTCGTGATGCCCTGGAATAAACGCACCTCGAAGGCCTAAACCGATTACTCGTAGTCAAATGTGCCTTGGTATAAATGTGCTCCAACGGTCTAAACAAATGACTCGCAGTCAAACATGCCTTAGTTTAAACGTGCTTCAAAGGCCTAAACCAGCTTTGCCATAATGAACCCTGAACTAATATTTCAAAGGCCTACAACTTATAACAACACATCATCAAATCAAAGACATATGAATTGACTACTATCATAATGAACTCTGTACTAATATTTCCAAGGCCTACAACATGTCATATCAGATTATAACATCGATTTCTATCTCAAATCTAGTTATCCCCGAAGGTTTATGTTTTTGCAAATTTCCAACATATTTCTTACATTTATTGTATATCTAGTTCAAAATCCACTTATATTTCCTTTTTACTTGCTCCCCGTATTCTAGCTTTGTAAGTGACGAGTAAACATTTTGAAGTAATATTAAGGTTTTGATTTCCAATAGGTGCCATTTGAAGGGCCTAATACTTACCGTTCAAACAGTAGCACCATTTGAACGGTCCCCAAACTATCATTTCAACGGTAGCTGCTACATCAACACAGTTCCAACAATAGGCGAAAAACATCTTTGTAAAACCCAAAGTTTTCACTATATTTTATATGATTTGTCAATGGGTGACTCAAAATTGCAACATCTCTTGTCTGTATTCATTTTCTCTTTTGATTTTAATTTTTTAAAGCAATTTTCTACTTTAAATGAATTTAATTTAGTGGCATCCAAGTCATTTTTGTCAATAGGCTCCCAAAATGACAAATCTATCCCTCATGCCTAAATTCAATAATAGTTGTCCATTATTATTGTGCATTCTGACAACTCACTGACCCTAAACCCCAACTAACACGCAAACCAATTCAATACATGAAATTGTAAAAAAAAAACAAAAATGTACATAATTACTATATTTTAAAAATAAAATATTATAAAATAAAAAAAAAATTACTATAATTTTTTTTAAATAAAAAAATATTGATAATAATTTGTCCTTAATTTGTAATAATTTATCCTGAAATCACAATAATTCATATATATTGCGATGAAAAAATTTCTTGTATTGAGAGGACTTCCCTAATAGGGAAGAGGGGTTTTAATTATTGGAACCTCCTATCAGCCTTATCAACGAATATCTTGAAAATAAAATGGTCCCTGCATTGAAAAATGATCTAACAGTAATGAAACTCATTAGAGGCTCCATTATTTGGAACATCTTTCATCTGTTTAATATAGCAATTTTTTACATATGAAAATCATGATGACAAGATGTCTACCATATTTTTGAACCTAATTATTAATTCCGCACTTTTTTAGTTTGATAATAAGCCAGTGATCAACGCTTGATTGTGTGCCAAATCAAACATTCGGATATGAAACGGTACGGGTACAAACATTTGCATTTTTACATATCTAGAAGATTATAGCTATTAATTGGGATTTCACGATATGTTTTATAATTGTTGTTGTTAGATTATCGGTCTAATGACACAATTTTGGGTTGACTTAATTTAACCAACTAACAAGAGATCCACAACATTAATGTATTGGCAAAATTTGGAAAAAAAAAAACAAAAACAAAAAAACATTAGCTCGTGTTGTTCACCTTTTGGGATCAATTCTTTTTCCTTGTTCAAAACCGCCATGAAATGCAACAGGTTCACCTTCCATCAAAACTAAGTATATTTCTCTATTTTCCGCGATACAAAAAGTTATAAAAAACAAAAACGCTATCATCGTTCTATTCCGCATTAGCTTTATTATCGTCTTGTATCTTGTCATGTTAAAAAAAATATTAAGAAAACCAAACTATCCAGAGAACTTGATTTAGATCTTCAAATTTGTTTTGAAAATGAGTTGGAAATAAAGAGAAACCTCTATTACAAACCATATAAGATATGTTGATTAGGGTACTATTAACGTGAATAAAGCTAGATTTTGTGGATGTACTTTTGAACATATAAGAATCAGTTTTACCTCTTAAAAGTGACTGTTACAATTTAATCTTGTTTTCCTCTCTTTTGTTCTTTTGCAAGGCTTTAATTATGGAAGTAGAACATATTTCTCGAGTTAAATTTTAAATGCTTTCATAGATATGTTCTCGTCCCATCTGACAATTAATTGTGTTTAGATTTCAGAATTTGGGAGGGCAAGATACGTTATTGACTATGATAATAATGTAACTTTTATATTTGCATATCCGCCCCAAATATTGTAACATTGCAATGAATCGAAAAATAAAAAAGGAAGCACATGTAACAATCCAAGCTAATAGTTGAGCCCCTCGGTACTATTTCTCACCGTTGGAACGATTTTAATTCGATCTAATAATTCTGACATGTAAGACTATTTTAATCCAGAATCGTTGGATTGATTTTTAGTTTAACCCAATGGTAAAAAATGTTACATGAGATGCTCAAATATAAAAGATCTTTGAGTCCCCCCTTGGTCCCTAAAGGTTGAATCTACCGAGAGTGCCAGAGCCAAAGCCTTGCTACAAGTTGACAATAGAACCAACATACAAGATATAAGCACATACACACAAGAAATTATGACATGACCACGTGGTAAATTATGCAAACGAACCTCTTGATTAAAGATGGAACAAATGCACCGGATCTAAGCAAATATGTACTTGTACAATTTCGTCGTGTACCAAATTGTTGGTACGTGAATCGGTTTCCATCCTTTCTTCTCTTTCAAGCATTCGTTGACCTTGGATGTAAAAACTTAGCACAACTACTTGTTAAGCATTAACAGTTATGAGGTGAAGGGTTTGCCCATATATCTGCCAAAAAAACAATGAAATTAAACGAGAAACATAGCAATAGAACATTTGGGAAAAAGCAAGCACAAAATCTGCAGAAAATAATTATCCACGGTGAATCTTATGAACAAACGATCCTTTTGAGCGTCAACAAAAGACGTTCATCAAGTATCACACACAATCTATATAAGCGCAACATATGTAAAAATGCACACTAGGTGCTTGGGTCGTTCAATGCATAGAACAATTAGACAAAAGGGAGCCAGAGTGAAGGTGCAGCTACTTAAAACTTTTGAATAACCACCGAGTTGGCAAGTCCTGCCTGCTCTATCGTCTGAGTCAGATCGGTGAGTGGCTTTGGAGGGAACCCCATCGCCTGGAGCTGGTACGTCCGGTTGCCAACTGGTCTTGATGCATCGATGAAGCCACGGATATCATTGATTGTGTGGTGGTGATTGAAGTGTGCGACCATGCGGGTCCCATCGGCTAGCCTGAGCTGGATTGAAGTTGAGGGCAGGTTTTGATCGACAACTAAGCCCGCAGAAGGGGGTGGCACAGAGGTGAGAGAGGTGTCCACGGGGGAGGGCTCGGAAACAGGAGTTGTGCTACCGCCAAGGGTCCTTCCCACACCCTGAAATGGAACGTGGCGTACCTCGGGTTCCTGCAAGGTGAAGGAGAATGAAAAATCCCAGTGGAAAATTATACACTGTAATGACAAAAATGGCATTGCAACATTCCTTCTAGTAATGTTTTCCATCCCGAAAGAGCTTCTTATCCATTAGAAGCATGGAAATCATTAACTAAACCACCGCCACCCCAAAAAACAATAGAGGTAAAAAGAAATCAGAAGAAAGAGGAACAAGAAAACCATCCTCCATTTTGAGACACTCACTGGATGGATAATCCTAATTTTTACTACCAAGAATGCAGAAATAAAAAAACACAAGCAGATCAGCTTCAACTCCTGACATACTAGTTATTTCATTAGTCTAACATACACTCTTCATCATGTTTTGTAAGAAATAAAAATTTTCAGAACAAGTGATTTCACAAGTCCAATATACACTCTTCGTTGTGTTTTGTGAGAAAAATTTTCAGAACAAGTGATTTCAAAAGTCCAACGTACACTTTTCATCATGTTTTGTTAGAAAGAAAATTTTACAGAACAAGTGATTTCCTAAGTCTATCATACACTCTTCGACATGTTTTATACTAAACCAAAAGGGAGCTAGCCGTTCCATACTTCCTTGTTCTTGAACCAAGTGCTACTGCTCTCTATGCATAGAAAGTCAAATAGAACCCCTCATTAAAAAAAAGATGAAAGTGATGAGCAATAGACCAGTGCATGCATGGCAACGGAAGCAAGAGTATGCTCTCTCTACCCCCTTAGCGACTTTTTTAATTGAAAATTCATGTAGAGCATTGGCGTGAGATCTTTATGGAGATGAGCAATACAAAAGGTTATGGAATCATATATTACACCCACTCAAAGAGAGATTCATTGACTTACAGGGAAGTTCTCATCTCTCCTTATGAGATGAACATGAACAGAGGATCTCCTATCAGCCGGTTCAAGCTCTTTGGGGCACTCTGACTTTGTTATGCTCTGTATCGTAAAAAGTTATGAAACCATTAACTAAAAACACATGGAGTTGGAAAAAAGTGCCATCCAAGCATAAGAAATTGAACAGCAAAAAGACTTGCTAACAATTCTATAAACCATCTAAAATTTAATTGTTTACTTTCAGGGATTCAACATGCTTACAAGAATTTGACACTGCAAGAACCAAATAACCCACAGGAATTTGTGAAACATTGGGGAGGGGGAGAACAGAAAGAAAAAGAATAGATGAGAAGCATAGGGGGCTGTTGCTTATATATATAGATATTAAAAAAAACTGAACTAAGAAATGTCTCAAGTGACCCGTCCAGGCAATTTAGTAGTAAAAATGCACCCAGCATAAGGTTGGAGAGATAAGCACCGATGCTCTTTTCTTGGAGAAGTTAATGATTTTTATGTTGCTAAGACACATTCCACACAGAATGAATCTCGACCAATTGTGCGATCAACATGTACTAATGAAACTATAAGTATATAACGACAATTCCATTTTAGGGACAGAATGTGGGACAAAAAGGGAACGATAGGTTCAGATAATAAATTATTGCTCCAAAAAAAATTTAAAATAAAAATAATAACTTAATCATGTGAAGTAACTTGCAGTCTTGCATGGATAGATCATAAGATGATCTAAAACATATACCCCATTATGCTAACAAGAGAGCCAATCAAACATTGAGGATAATAGCACTATATGATGGTGGTGACCAAAATCAACCTATGATGAGATCATTAGAAATGAGCAATATGATTCATGTAAAGATGTGACCTTCCATAGAGATATCTGAAGGTAATATATTACCAATTCTAATGAATTAGAATAAAGTTTACTCAAATACAACTACTTCCAAACACCTTTGTTCTCCATCTAATATCTGTGCAGAAAATAAATCTATGTTTTTCCTATTGCATTTGGAGTTTGTTGCCAGGATAGTTATTTTTCTTACCTCCAGAAAAGGTGCATTCTCAGGATCATCCAACCTTCTCAAAGGGCCATCATTTACAGAAAAACCATTTCTCCAGAAGTAGATATTGTGAACAATAGCCTCAGGCTGTTCAGGAGCAGATGGTGCCACTGTTTCTCCAGACAGCAATCTTCCAGTTCCGGTGAAACTTCTTGAGCTTGAAGGGCGAAGATTCTCAACAGGTCGTTCGACAGCACCCACTTGCCTAGCTCGATCGAATATTGAATCCACGTCATTGCTGTTTCCCCCCTTTGTGGGATCTTGAACAAGCATGCCACTGCAAGGGCCAATTATTTAGCCAACCGAATGTCATGCCAAATAAAATGAATGATTAAGGGCTACATCTCAACAGATTAACCTAGACTGCAAAGTAAGTGGAAATGCTTAAAATAATAAACAGATGATTTCAAATCAAGAACATGTAAAAAAGACAACTTCAACTCCAACTTCAGAGTTTATTATTGAGACTGATGTCTCATATTTGACAGCTCACAGATCAAAGAGCATGAAGAATAGCTTACTAACAGCAACAGAAGATAAAAACTTGAAATTAGCTACAAACATACAGCCTTAGTATCATTTAGTGATACTTGTAACACTTTCAGCCAATACAATTTCCGAAAAAAGAGTTAAAAAATTTGAAGAGATCTTATCATAGTTATTTGCAGGACAAATGGAAAGACAAATTGATAGACCTCTTTCATAGCTACCCATGTTACACGGATTCCACTTTAAGAGTGAAGCAGCAACATGAAGTTTGCGTCAAGTGCAAGACATGGCAAGATCAAGTTCCTAGAATCCCAGTAACCTTACACAAAGACATGGCAAGATCAAATTACTAGAATTCCAGTATCCTTCCCTTGTACCATGATTGGTACCCCTATATCGCGATTAGAGTTTTCAATGCAGATCCGGTTCCCTAAAGCCGTCAGCTTCGACTCAAGAATTTCTTATTACGAGAAATCTAACAACTTAGTAAAAGATGGCTCAATGTGTATGAACGGGCTATCTGCTACTTACCTAACCACGACCACAAATATCCTTCTAAATAAGCCTACTTCCTGTCTCCCACCAAACTCATAACAGGAAAATATTGTATTGAGGACTTGTTTGGTTGCAGCTAATAAGTTCTACCTCTTCAACTTTTTTGCTTAAAAGCTGGATAATATTTGGCTGCTCAGCTTTTCAGCTTAGCTTATTTGCTATTTTGGCCGAAATGAGTTGGGAATTTTTTAAGCCAGATCCATTCAATTTTTTCTGAGTAAGAAATAAGTTAGTTTATTTGATTAAAAGCTGCAACCAAACAAACCTTGAATACTCGTACCCATTCCACACGTATCATTTTGATCCCCATACCACAAATATCGTTTTATGTATGCCTACGCCCTCCGTACAACATAACAAAAAAATAGCGCACCAATTACCCACGCCAGTTCTACTTAATAACCTTTTTCATGCATTTGGAAGACAATCCCTTAAAGCGAATAACGGTTGGTTGAGTTGGTAAAGATCGCACACTTGATCATAAAATATTTAGGTTCGATACCCACTGCCAATAGTCCCCTTGGTAGGCGATATAAGTACCACTATAAGCACTCAAAGAAGCTGGCGGTCAGGCCTGAACTTGGAACGGGGTAGCCTCCCCTTACCTAAATTTATATCCACCACAGAAGAAAAAAGATAATCCCAAAAAGCAACTTGTTAACATCTGTCTTGGTGCATTTGGAGGATTTTAGGCTATAACTTTTAAGCCCAGGATTTTTTCTTTTTATCTGAAAAAACCTATTGTGCAATGGGTGCTCAATGTTTAGTTTTTGAACTAAGTTTTTCTGTTGCTTCGTCCCAAGGCACTATAGCAATCTGCCTTTTTATGTATAGAATTTTGGGGGGTACATTTTCCATATCCAAGCCGCTAATTTGGATTTTCAGCTATAATAATTAAAATTTAGGGATAGGAAATGAAACAATCTAGAGCTACAAGCAACCCTAGCTAATTCAATTCCATCAGATTCTTCAAGATCCAATGATTCGTAACATACTTTTCAAACAAACAGCAAACTCATCAAAACACAAACAATACATAAAACTGTTAGCCTATATAGACGCAATTATCAATGATTACACGCACGCGCACACACACACACACACCCCTTTTCTCGCTTCTAGTGTAGCATAATAAATGAAGCAGTCTAGAAATATAAACAACCCTAGAGAATTCAATTTCATCAGATTCTTAACAGATCCAATCATTTGTGACCTAATTACGCAACAATTGATGTATAGTCAACTCTTCTTCTCTTAGACATTCAATCAACGATTAAAATCGAGAGAGTAATGATGTTTATATATATATATATGCATGTATGTATACCTTTTTTCGCCGCCGGTGTAGTATTCCTGGGGGGCGTCGGAGTCGGAGTCGGAGTCGTTGGCGGAGGAGGGACGGTTGAGATCGGAGAGGGTTCGGATGCCGCCGACTCTGCTTGTCGAGGGTTTTGCTGGTTTCTTGTCGCGGGAGGCCATCTTTCTTTCTTCGGAGAGACTCAGAGAGACAGAGAGAGACTGTTTTGATTTTTAAATATTCGCTATTCGTCTGCTGCAAATATATACATATGCCCCTTTTTGCTTTTGTTTTTTTTTGTTTTTTGTTTTTGAGTATTTTTATTTTAGCATAAACTTTTATTCTACCACAAAGCAGAGACTCTTTTCTTTTACTGTAAATTTACATTTTAAAATTTTATTTTCTAAAAATATATTTCTACTGTTGTAAATTCACATTTTAAAATTCATCCACACTGTTCTTTCTAAAAAATTGCTACAAATTACTAAAATAATTATATAGATTCTATTTAAATATAAAAAATATTTTCCTTAATCTTAATAAGTATTTTAAAGATTTACTGGAAAATATTTATTGTTTTAATAGAGAAATTATGAATAATAAATTTCTCAATTAATAAATCTAATATAGCATTTCTTAAAAAAAAATTAAAAACTCAAAAAAAATAAAAAGACTTTTATGAGACATTCCTGTATATGATTTCTAAAATGAGAAATACAAAAAGAGTAATCAAGTATTTAGAAATACTAATGCGAAAGCTCTAAGGGTGGAATTGATCATTGTCATTGAAGAGTCACTCGAAATGAAGTACAAAGCTTGAGTTCCGTACGGCCCAACTGCTTTAGAACTTTTTATGTGTTATTATTATTATTATATATATATATATATATATATAATATATTAATTTGAGTAATACAAAATTTAATGGAAAACTGAAGAAAAGGAGCAACAACGGAGCTTGAAATCCAGCCTGGGATCGAGTTTATTTATTATCACTCGAGTTGTAGCTACAAGAGATATTTAAAGGAGCCGAGCTCGACGTTTAGATATTTATCACAAGCATAGATTTAGCTTACGCCCAAAAAATCATAACACAAGTCGAGCTCGAGTTCGTAATAAACCAAATTATTTGAGTTCGGCTCCTCTTGATTCGCTTACACGCCAAAGTTGAAAGGTCGGGGTCTTCACACTACATAATTATGCATTTAAATTATCGAAAATCCCTTGAAATGGCAAAATTGACCCTTGAAAACATAATCTCCAAGAAATTTAAATGAGACATCTACACGAGATGCATCACTATATAAAAATTTGGAAACAAAATTTTGACAATAACACCCTTAAAACAAGGTAATTCATTGTCAAGGACTCCAAATTCAACAAAACTATACAAAAAAGAAACAAAAAATGCTTTACAAAATAATTGTACCTCTTCCGCTAGCTATTTGACGGTTGGATCAAAATGAGACAGATCTTATTCATCCAAACGCTCAAGTAGTTGCACTTAAGTGCATAAATCAAGCATGCCATGCAATTCGGCCATCACCAATAAGAAAAAGCGACTTTTAACTATATAAATTATACTTTTACGTTATCTTGGTGCAATATGTAAAAATCCAAAGCAATCTTTCTCACGTATTTTTTCGGTGTATTGGAATATTAAGATATGATATTAGCATGAACATTCAATCGGCTTAGCTTTGCCATAGGACTCTATAATTCTTTAAACAGTCAAGCAGCCTCAGCCTCTTCGCTATCTTCGCAGATATAATCTATAGTTTTGTACAAAAACCATGAACGATACAATGGTACTATCTCTGCTGGTATCAAACTTAATTATAAGGCAAAATAGCCACAACTGTCGATAATGAACTCTCTGTGTCTTGCATTTTCACTCCACCTCAATTGCCCTTATAGATAGAACCTCTAAAATGCCTGTACAAAATAGTTCCGAATGAATACGCAATATTATGTACTACAATGATAAATCAATGGAATCGATAAAAGTAGTCCAGCTATTGTTCAAGAGAAATACCAAAAAGGCTATAAGGAAAAGAATAAAATTTCAATCCATCGCCGGTGTACTAATTCAAACGCAAGTGCTGTTTAGATACATGACACGTTTGCTTATTTCGCGCTTGTTTGACGGACCCGACATATTTAATGCACATATTTCCTGCATTCAAATACTGCTGATTGTGTATGACGCCATACACCGCCAGTCATTCTACTGCCATGTTTGTTAGCTATACTACTCTTTTTTTGGGGAATAGCAACGAATAAAATGTATAATTGCATATACTGGATTATATATTTAATTCCGATTGTCAATACCATGCTTGTTTCTCATGAAATAAAGAGGTAAGCGGAGTTGAATTTTGACCATTGGATTTGGCAGGAAGCAATAGGATGAGTCCGATAACCAATCCCCCCTGTCCCATAACATAGTGGAACTATTAATCTCAAGTCTCCCGCCCGTTTTTAGCTAAAAAACCAAAATTTTGGTGGGTCTCATCGTGCTGTTAGTCCAATGACTCCAATCGTATCCCATTAATCCCTCAAATAAACATACCCAACAAGTTACCTATCATATTCATGTAGAAGTAGAAGAGGGGGAGAGAATTGAAACTTCCAGATCTTCTATCTCCATTTTGTGTCCTAAACCCATCGCTAAATGTACTGGTCGTAGGACCCACATCTCATCAGATTCGATCTTTTCGTATATGAATACATTGTATCACTTGTAAGTAAAGATCTTGGCAAGGAAGTGGCGGAGAGATGATAAAAAGTACCTCAAACCAAGTCCAACTGGTGTTTCTTCGCAGACAGGTTTCGTTCTCTCTGCCCTGCAATGTCACTAAGGCGAGATTTTCGCCTCTCTGCAGCACTCTCAGTATATTCTTGGAAAGGAGGAAGTGCAACATTTTCCAGGTTTTTCTGCGCTTGGCCTCGAATGATCTGTCAGACAATGGAACATGTTAAAACCACTCTAATGAGACACTATTGACAAGTAAAAGAAAATAACAGAACCAAAAAGAACTCTTACATCTGGTTTCTTTATTGCTTTGGGCTGTGTTCTTATGGGAATTATCTTCCAAAAGTCACAACCAAATAGAATAACTTTACTTTCCACGCAAGAAAGTTTTGAGTAATAACATTTTTAAACACATACGCATGCGTGCACAAGCAAAGAAGCAAAAGCAATGCTAAGCAAGCCCTTAATGCTGCAACTTTTTCTTGCTAAATTAATATGGGGCGCTCCTACAATGTAGGCATCCCAAACCACAACAGCCAAATGGGAGACCGAGGGTGAAACGAATGAAAGGAGGTGAATTCGAAAAATAACATCAAGTAGAAATGAACAAGATCTTGCAATGTCATCGTCATTTTCTAGGAAGAAAATGACTTCTTTCTACCAAAGTTCTGTAGTCGATCGTTCTTTCATCCCAATGAAAGATCGTTAATGTTACTTTTGTTTTTATTCAAAAACTAGGGATAAAGAATTTGGTCGTTGTTACCTTAGATGCCCAACGCCTCTCTGCTTGTTGACACACATCCCTGATATCGCGTCCCGCCATTCTGAATCCAACAAGTAGCAATTAGAAACAAGACAACATGTGAGAGA
>MKEJ01077962.1:0-10023 GCA_001753735.1 Embelia ribes
CTAATTAGCAACTTTATTTTTTTTAACATAAAAAATTAGAAGTTTTAATTGGGACACTTCTAGTTTTTTTTTTATCAGCCTGAAAAAGATATATATGTGTGTGTGTGTGTGTGTGTGTGTTTTGGCTTAGAAGTTGCAAGATACAAATCTTAATTAATATTATTTTTTTTACTCGAGCACACAAAAAAAATTGAATTGCTCTGTAATTGAAGAATACTATAATCTCACAACCAAAATGTTGGAAATTTTAATGTTGTAATTATAATTATAAAAATTTCAAACTAAATAAATTGAGTAGTACTTAAATAAGAATAGTTGAATTACTATGATGCTTAACCAGTCCCCATTTGTTGCATTTTCTGATTTCTTTAAGCACTTCCCACCTGCTGGCTCACTGCAAACTCAAAAACAAAACTAACTTCATTTGTTACATTTTGAAAATTTTATATTATTGATTATATATTATTCCTAATTTTCGGTACGTATTTTTATACCGAAATCCGTATTAAACTTGTCCATACCGTATAACGTTCTTTTGCCATCCCGTATTTCAAGAGAGCATACCTTCTTATGGCAGACCAGCAGAGGAAGACCACATAGAGACCCATAAACCCCGGTGCCAAGAACCCGATATCCACCTGTTTCGTCAATTCATACGTACTCACTTTCGTAACAAATTTATATCACGAGGAAAAATTTATCGAACACTGAAGATTGGAACTTACTTTCGGGTGGCGAGAGACACTGGTCATGAGTTGAAGGAGCAGAAGTGTCAAGGTAATGAAGAATATGTTCAGAATGCAGGCTGGATCCGGGGCGTACCATATGTACATAAAAATTATCCCGACGATGCATATAGTATACGCAGACGTTGCAGCGAACATCACGTGAATGCGGCTGTATAGCAAATGACACCATACATTAGTCTAATGTTAGGTAATTATTTTATTTATTGATAATTAGAAGAAATTGCTTACGAGTCGGGTAGGCTATACAAAACACATCATATACGGATCGGTTTGAAATTACGAGAGATTTACCATTTTTTGTCGCACTTGTCAGAATGACAACAATCATTCAGCCATGTAATGAAACTGATGATGCTAATTAGCTGAATTAGTAGAAATACCCTGCAAAACATATTTAGAATTAATGTTAATGAATAAAAGCTACTTTTTTGACAAAAAATTAAAAGAAAGAATGAAAATCGCGAAGGAATGGGTAGTACCCGGCTCCAAAATGTGCGACAATTCCTGCCATCGGAAACATATATCGTAAAGATGATCCTAATTGAAAAATAAATTTTTAAGGAGAAAAAAATTAATTCGACCAACGTATGTATATACTTACCGTAATATTTGATTACAACTGCAGGGAGGAAAAAAGGCACTACCATGAGTCCGATCATTAGGACGATTTTGGCAGACCACCAACCCGATTGCCAAATTTCTCTAGGTTCGTGTAATTTTGAGGTGCCGACAGTGGATAGAAACATAACGAAATAGAATATCTATTTCTACTATTAAGGCTCACGAGAATTTAAACGGAGAAACTAAGCATCATGGGATTCAAAATAGTAATCGACCTTCCAATTTTTTTTCGTGAACTTTCGAAATGGTTTTTAGATTCCGATTTTTGTGTTTTCGTTAATTATAGATGGTTTTTGCGCATGCGCCTTAATTTTTTGTAATGAAATGAAGGAAACTAGATTTGATTTTTCTTTATCGAAGGATACGAAGCATCCCAAGCTCACCCGAAGAACTCCTTCTGTACCCAAACATTCTTTCCCATCTTCACATCCTTTAAATCCTAAATCGAAATCAAAATCAAATTCAAATGCGTCAAGCACTTTTCCACATTGTTTCTGTTTTCAAAATCTGAAAACAAATGTCACAAACATAACCAAATGCAGATCTTACTTTCAAACTCCCTCAAGACTTTATGGCCATAATCGCGAAGCGCCCACGCGAGCAAAGTTGCAAAGAAAAACATTACCCCATATACGTATCTAGCCAACCAAGGGTTCGAACCATAAACAAATTGACTGCACCAAGACCCCTTCATGAGTTTCGCGTACCGGTGAATGCTTCTGTTTGTTGTTCCCTCCTCCATATTTGTTTTTTGGGTATTGCGATTAATTTTCCATTATTGCTACAAAGAGGGCATTGTTCGAGGATCAAATAACAAGGCGAAATCGTCCTACTAGTTTTTCTTCAACTGCATCTCGAAACAACAGGAATCTAGTTTAGTACAAACCTTTGGTTGCCCGTTTTAAGAAAAAAGCGGATGAATCTGACTTACGAGTGTTAGGATTTGTTTGGTTGTAGATTTTAAACAAATAAGTCAGCTTATTTTTGTCTAAGAAAAAAAACTAGATGCATCTAACTTAAAACTTTCATCTTATTTAAGCCAAAACAACAATTTAAAAGCTAAGCAGTCAAACGTTTTCCAATTTTTAAGTAAAAAACTAAAGATTATGTATTTTGGGAAATTGATTTTTCTGATTTAATTCATTGCTAATTTTTTTATGACATGAAGATTAGTATTGTTCACAATAAATGATGACTACATAGTTTTTTACTCCAATTTTGAGGGTCCAAAAACGTGGCAATTCAAATCCCGGGAGCCAAATTTGAATTTTCTTAATTCTGCAGGAGCCACTAATGTAATTTAAGTTCAAATGATTTGTAGCACATAAATTTTGGCTACAAAGTTTTTACACGAAAAATATTTTCTATAAAAAGATTCAGACTCAGATTTTCACATCCATCAACATCATAAAATATAATAATTTACGCAGCATATGAAAAGTAACACCAATCGTGTCCAAGTGACTCATTTTATTCCCCTCAGCTGAAATAGACCCTAAAACTTGCCATATTCTTTTGGATTGCTCCTTGTAATTTTTTTTTATATATATATATATATATATATATATATATATATATAATAAGTTTAGCTTAAAAATTAAAGATTCAAACGTTATTAAATTTTTTAGTTAAAAAATTAATAATTTGAGACCAAATAAGTTCCTATTATGGAATTGTGAAATAAGTTTCAAAAGCCTTTAGCATGTAATTGTAAAATGAATTCTTACTATCACCAGAATTAGGCTTTGTTTGGGAATGTAGATATTTGCTTTTCAAAAATATTTTTAAAAATAAATTCTAAAAGCGTGTATCATCCTAATATTTGATAAATAAATTTTAAAAATTACTTTGATAAGTAATATTATATTTGAAAAAAAAGCAATTTTATTGTAAAAAAATAAAAATAGGCATCTATGAAAAAATGTAGTAGCTATAATTAATTATAGAAGAAACATAAGAACCTTTTGGAAATATTCCTAAAATTAATTCCAAAAGCATTGTATAAAAAACAAAAGCAATTTATTGAAAGAAGATGTTTTAAAATTTACCAAACACTATATGATACAATTTATTTTTTTTAAAAAAGAAACAAATAAAAAAATAATCCCAAATTGGCTTTAATCTTATGAGTATCTTAACGTAATTATTACTTTTGTTATGTGAGCACATTCAACGCACTAATTGTTAGTATTTTTCAATAGAATGGTAAAAATCGTTTTATCGAAGAGGAAATGTTTCCTTAATTGTATATTCTTATAGATTTTTTAGTCATTATATTTTTTTATAATATAATAAATATCTGTATTACAGAATAATCTGATGATTAAAAAATAAAGAAGAGCATACAATAATGGGAGCCGTCTTTGTCTTTTTGTAATTCTAGGCTCTTATACCTTGCTTAATTGAGAATCTATAAAAGGTTCAAATTATTACACTGGGAGAATTTTATACTATTTTTTACTATTTTTTTTACCCCCTTTTCTTTTTTTCTTATACTTTCGTAATTTCTAAAACTGAATAGTGGCAACTGTGAGATTCCTTACTTGTCTGAAACTCTGCGCCACTTCAACCACCTTCTGCTTATTGACTTTTATACCCCTAGGATTGCTCCAAATTACATCCACTAAGTAATTGGAAGGTACACCTGCCATTAAATAAATGGGTCAATTATTTTTTAGTAGTGCTACCCCTAACATGCACACAAAAATAATAATAATAATAATAAATAAATAAAATTATAATCCAAAAATATTACCCGTATGGAAATCAATTACAATATATGAAAAAGGATCCACCTCACTAAATAAAATTAATCACTGACACATAGGCAAAATTTATTGATGAAATTTTGTGAGTAGATTACCATTTTCCTTTTCTTTCTCGATGATTGCAACTATTTTGCTCATGTCTTTACCATTTTTTAAACTACAAAGTTGAAGCTGTAATGCTTTTGCTACTGTTCTACGAATCGGTGACTTAGTCCTATGGCTAATAATTGGGACAATTATTTATTTATTTTTGCATCCTCAAAATATTGCATACAATTTAGGATATGTTTAATCACTAAAGAATTAATTTTCAAGTATTATTCCTCTTATAATTATTATTAGGAATAAAAAAACATCAAAAATTTTTATGGATAGATTTGATATTTTGTAACACAAAATTTAAAATCTATTTTTTTTTTTTTACTTTTTTTCTAAAAGTACCGTCAGAACCACTATTTCTGGTAAGATGTAATTTTTAGCAATAATTACAGAAATTGTACCTATAGTTTCAATCAACTCCTAATTGGTTCATGTAGTTCAAATATCAACAATAATAGTGCCTAATGGTTGGAACATAATACATAAATTGCTATATATGGATAAAAAATAATTATTATAATTCTAAATAGCTGAAATAATAGTCACCGATTAATGGTTTATCTAGAGGCATAATATAGCCTTTTAGGAAATGTTCTTCTTGTACCCTCAAATGAGCATGTTATGATTTATAATATTAAGAAAACTATAATAGGAACCAAATCTATCACTTTTCTCAAAATATGACAACCAAATCTTTCATCATTTTAAACTTATTGGGACTAATAGTAATTGAGCAATTCAAAAATCCTAACCATTTCCCTTGCCTGCTGACATAGCAAGAAAAATATTAATTCTAATCATAAATGCAATACACCTAGAAATCAATCATATACAAATATATTATTTACCACGTGAACAGGTAAGATAATTGGATAGATTTTACGAGTAAAACTATAATTTCTCATAATAGTTCAGTTGATATCATGAAGAGCAAATAATTTTATCAAAGTTATGGGAACCGTTACCCTAATTCATTTTTTATTTTTTTTTATGAAAATTAGTTTAATTCAGAAGTGTTTATTTGTCCATTTAACTATTAAATTTTTTTTTATTTTTTATGTAATTTTAGTCTCCTCTTATAATTTTTAGTCTCCCATAATAAATTTTAAGACGTTGGCAATGAGGACAATTTACGTGTGATAATTTATAAATATTACAGGACAAATAGTAACCCACAATAGTATAAAGTTTAAATAACCAACATAAATTGATTATAAAAAAAAATAACCAACATAAATAATATATAATTCTACTTAAGAATTAGTAAGTTATATGAAATATATATATATATATATATATATATATAATTACAAAGATCATTATATATTTTAACTAAAATTCAAATTAACTTTTATTTTTATGAGTTTCTAATGTGAGAAAACTTTTTGAAGACAACTTTTTCGCACGGGGTTCATAAAAAATGAAAAGTTTACGTATCTGCAACTAATTTGGTGAAAATGAGTTTCACACGTCTAATAGAACTTCTTAGAACATCAGTTTTATTATAAATATTGGTTAAAATAACTCAAAAATAATATTTTTCCAATTTTATCTATTCTTTACTCAGCTATGTCATGCATCAAATTGGTTATTTTACCTCTTGGCTATTAAAAAACAATTCATTTTTAGGCTTTTTTAAACGTTGCTTTTATCAATAATAGATATAATAAAAATTAATATAGGTAATCAAATATTATCTTTTGATAAGTTTTTATAATAATAATTAAGTTTAAATGTCAACATGGATTTCTTATTGACACTACAATGCCCACATATTTACGACGACTAGGATATCAAATGCCAAAATCCGACATATATAAATCATAAAAGTGTTTACATCAATTTTCCCATAAAAACATAAACTAATCAACTTTCGGCCTTATTATCTTATTTTGGCCCATTCGTGAACAAAAATAATTTCAAAAATCATAGCATTGGCCAATGGCCCACGTCGACCTCAACTCAGTCTAAAAATAACAATTAAGAACATATTGATAAATGAACTCCTTTGGACTCGTCATCCTCGAGCAAGCATCAACTTGGATTTGCTTCCCATGAGTCAGACCACTTGATTTTGCTTGGCATTTTATATAAAAAATAATAGTTGAAAAACCAACTAAACAAGTACGAGCCAACAATGTGTCTGATATAAATAAATGACACTATGCAACTACAACATGAATCGTAAACATGTAATCATGATAATATATAGCAAGTGCTCAACGAAAGAAGTTTACAAGGATTGACATGAAATGTGAACATTGACATATACTACCGACTAACGATCCGGACACCATCTCTTGACATGGGCCATGTCTCTCAACTCATTTTTATTCATATATATCATGCATCAAATTGATTATTTTACTTATTGGTTATAAAAGATTTATTCTTTTTTAATTATTGCTTTTATTAATATTAGATATATTAAAAATTAATTAAGATAGTCAAATATTATTATCTTTTGATATTTTTATAATAATTGTTAAGTTTATATGTCAATATTGATTTCTTATAGAAACATTTTTTTTTATAAACTTTAATACATTGTATAGCATACGAAAATACGTTGAACAAGTTAAAAGTTTTAGCCTTTTTATAATACACTATTTAGTTTAGTATGTATACAATGTATATATATATAATACTTATTTCATCCACAAATAATTGCATAATTGAACTATGCACAAAGTTTAAGGGGAAAAAATAGATTTTTATATGATAATAAACTTTAAAAAAAATAAAATAACAAATTTAACCATGTCATGCCTCGGATTCCAACAAATTCAGGCACATGAGATTTTCAAGAAAATAAATAAAATATACACCATGGACCTTCTCTAAAACTACCCGACGTGCTCGCTCCTCACAATGCAACAATATATTATAATAACACAATAC
Source organism: Embelia ribes (assembly GCA_001753735.1). NCBI lineage: Eukaryota > Viridiplantae > Streptophyta > Magnoliopsida > Ericales > Primulaceae > Embelia > Embelia ribes. The sequence continues at coordinate 7,139 of MKEJ01077962.1, forward strand.
TGCTTTATATATATATGCATGTATATTGAGATACAAAATTCTTCACAAAACTTGAAAACTTTCTAAAATATAGGTTGATAGGAAAAAATAGTTTGATATGACAAAATATACTTATTTAAAGTTCTTTTTCTCGAAATTGCATATATGTTTCCTTCTTCTAACTCCTATGTGGAGCTCCTCCTACGTAGTTACGGGATAATTTCTTAGGCACTAGGGGTGCCTTCTTTGGGAGCTACACAATTTGACAAGCAAAAGGCAGATGAGATTAGTTTTGAGAAGTATTCAATATGTTAAACTATGCATAAATTAAAATACATCTTATTAAATAAGTTTTGTTATTTATACAATTCTACCAAGGTCAACATTCGATTTCACATGTTCAGCGATTCACACAATCTTCAGCCCAGGCGTAATATTATATTGGGAAATATACAAACTCGAGAATATAGTACCTCGAAACTTTATGTATAAAGGTTTTCAATTGGGTGTCCTATCCCCACCCTAAACCTCTCTTGAGGCCCTGCCATCCTCGTAGGAAGGGAAACCAATCTACGGACCCGCCATAAATGTTCTCAATAATCCATATTTATTTTTCAAAATTTCCTCCGGAACCCATTATGGCTCAAAATTACACTTTTATGGATTATTATCACTAAATCTCAGTATGTTTCCTAAGAAATATTACAATTTCCTCAATTTCCTCCGCACGTCAATTTTATCATAATTCCTCATACATCAACTGCACCACTTAATGCATTTTTCTCAATAAATCCACATAGTTATTCTACACATAAAATTATATAGGGCACACAAATTCACCCCAAAATATATTTCTTTATAGTGAGAATAAATATGTGTCAAACAATAGCACCCAGTAGCAAACAATCGCAACCAAAGTTTATTGTAAAGCCTATCACCTGTAAATAATCCGTACCTCTTAAAATAACATAAAATTATGGAAGAAAAAGGGGTGTGTCACGGTTATCCCATCGAGAAGGTGCGCAAAATTTTGTCAAATTCGACTTTTCCTATGTCAAATTGTGTAGGAAGTGTCTTAAAGGCAGTGTTTGAAACTCAGGATCATATGTAACATCAAATCCTTCATGCTTCTATTGTTTTACTCTTAATTCTCTCTCTCTCTCTCTCTCTCTTTATATATATATATTTGTTATTTCCCCTTTGAATTTTGCTGAACAATGAGGAACAACGAGCTGTGTTTGTTTATATCTGTAGCAAAAATGGATAGATGTCAAACTTTTAAATAGCCAACGCAACAAGGGAAGCTGTTGACTATCTGAAGTTGACTGCCGACAATCTGCTGAACGATCGACAGTAAAGCCCAAACTATCGACAGTCAGTTCTACAACGACTATAGCACTTTCACCAACATAATGGATTTTCCTCGTAAAACTCACTTTTCTCTGTCTAGTATGCGAACATGTTTCACTTCAAATGATACATCTTGATCAACTATAAGGTCGAAAAATTCAATCACGTATAAAAGGCCTAAAATATATTTGTGTAGCATCGATACGTGGAACATGGGGTGTACGTTTGCTAACTGTGGCAGTAGAGCCAATCTATAGGCTACTTGTCCTTCTAGTTTAATGATTTGAAAAGGTCCTGTGTAATGTGGGGATAACATTTCAATCTTACCAATTCGTGTAACTCCTTTTTCTGGTGATACTTTGAGAAATACATTATCCCCTTCAGTGAACTTTAACAGTCGTTGTCACTTATTGGCGTAGCTCTTTTGTCGGTTTTGGGCAGTCAATCTCTAGTCTTTGATGTATAAGTTTCACCTTCTCAGTTATCTATTGAACTAAGTCTGGGCCTATCAAGGTCGTATCTCATACCTCGATCTAATACAAAGGTGATCTACATGGTCTCCCATACAAAGTCTCGAAAAGGGCCATTCTCAGGTTGGAGTGGTAGTTGTTGTACGATGCAAACTCTATCAAGATAATGTAATCTTCCCAACTGCTGCTAAAATCTAAGATGTTGGCCCTTATCGTATCCTGAAGGGTCTGAATTGTCCTTTCAAATTGTGCATCTATTTGTGGGTAGAATGTCATGCTCATGGATAACTTCAAACCAAACGCCTTCTGCAGACTATTCCGTAACTAATATGTGAAGTGACTATCTCTATCTAATATAATTGACACTGGAACTTCGTGTAGTCGTATGATTTCTCAAAGATACGATTGAGAAAGTGTCTCTACTGAGTCAATCTTCCGTATTGGAAGAAAATGAGCAGACTTGGTCATCCTGTCCACGATCACCCAGATAGCATTATTTCTCCTCTGAGTTTTAAGGAGTCCTATTGCAAAGTTCATAGTAATCATTTCCCAATTCCAATTAGGTACTTCCAATGATTTCTATAGTCTTTTAGGTTGTTGATATTCCATCTTAACTTGCTAGCAAGTTAGGTTTCTTGCTACAGAATTTGCCACTGCTTTCTTTGTCTTCGACAACCAAAACTATCTGTTGATATCATGGTATATCTTGTTCCCACCAGGATGTATTGGAAGTAAAAAGTGATACAACTCATGTAACACTTCTTCCTTCATGGATGCGGGCACAAACAAATGGTTTAGATGCTTGAGTTCTCCTTTATCTCTAATATTCTATGTTATAATCCTTCTCTTGCCTTCTTTAATAGTTTCTTTAAGCTGGTTATCATCATGCTGAGCTTCCATCACTTTCTCTTTAAAGGTTAATTGTATCAGTAAAGAATATAGAGTGACACACCTTTCTACTTCCGTTATCAGCAACATCTCCTATTAGTTTGCAGCAAGACAAGCTAGTATGTGTCAAGTTTTCCGACTTAATGCATCTGCTACTATATTGGCCTTTCCTAGGTGATATTGAAGATCAAAGTCATA
>MKEJ01077966.1:0-13308 GCA_001753735.1 Embelia ribes
CAAATTCCAAATTACAGGTTGTGAGCAACCAAACAGCAATGGCATATAGGAAGCATATATCTGAAGAAAAATAGATGGGTTTAGAGAGAGAAATTCGTCATCTTGCGGCCTAGAGTTTGGTGCGATGGGTTTTCTCCAACAGAAGAAGCAGCAGGTTGAACCAAAAATATAATCCAGGGCTCCAGCTTTCCTATTTTACAGTCCTAAATTTTAACCCCAACAATAATAGGGTGTAAGTGGTTCAGTTCGAGCCTGTTCCACATAGCATAAGGAATTGAACTATTAAAGATCAGTTCCATCTATTTGGAATTGGAATTGAACCATTGAAGATCGATTTGGTTCCGGTTTATTTCTTAATTGATTTGGTTAGATTCGGCAAGGTTATCGGTTTAATGGATCCGGTTCAGTTTAGATTCGGTTCTAACAGATTTTCAACAGGGCAATTACATGTGGGTGCAGGGAGTAATAAATTATGGAGAAATGATTATAAATGACAAGTTGTTGATTTTAGTAGAAGATGAAAGTCGGTAATGTTCAATTGGTGGCGAGAAAGATTAAAAAGAAAAAAGGAAAAAGAAAAAAAATGTTGTATCAAAACATAGCTTTAGCTTTGCTTTTCCTTCAAAAACAGTCTTGAAAGTATGACATATGTCCATAAATCATTTATTTAACTTGCTGGGAAAACATTATATGACATATCTCATGCACCAAAGGCAGCCTAGTAGAAAAGAAAATTTTCACAGGCAATGAGTTTTTGACCAACATATTATATTTATACATACTATTGCCAACCAAAATTTGTCTTCCAAGTAATTATCAATCTCAGGTAGATTAAAAATCACAATATAAAACCTTTTAAAAATTGTTATATTTGTTCGTGATTTAACAAAAACTCACAGTTTCAAACTACGACTTTTTGTTAAAAAAATCACAATTTCAAACTGCGACTTTTTGCTTATGACTAAAACTTCACTTTTTAAAAAAAACAAAAGTTCAATGGTAACAAAAAACCAAATCCACTTTAAAAAGAAAAAAAAAAAAGTGGTTCAGTGGTAACAAAAAATCAAAGTTAAAAGACTGTAATTGTTGAAAAAACATCTTAGCGTAAATAGTTTATATGCTACTTTATTATGGTAAAAAACTCAGCAAATGGAACTAATACTCAAAGAAAAATAATTGGCCTTCTCTTTCACGCTAAGGAAAGGATAACAGCCATATTAACAACCAATTAATGCTGTAACAATTCACATTGATTCTGCCAACTAGCGCGCATTTACGTTATGCCGATATATTAGAGTTTGAAAATTCAAATATAGTATAAAAACAATTAATTCCTTTCGAATTTATAATGGCTAACCGCTAACTCTTGTGTAGAAGGTGTTGTGGACAATAGATATGATTTTATCACACTTAGCACTAGAACATCATCACTTCCAAAATGGTAATATTCAACTGATGAGTCTGTAAAAGGCAACCAAGAATTTTCACAAGCATGTTTGTAACACAAAATGTTTTCAATTGAAACAAGTCATGAAGGAAACCTTCCCTAAAAGTAATCAATAATGTATTTGAAACATATATATCCATTTTTCCTCAAAAAATAAGAATCCATTTGCAAACTTGATAAATTAAAATCCCAAGGGATTTGGATAATTGTATGTACTGTGTTGGTAATTCATCCATGAGTGCAGTAATTTGAAATCCAGATTTGCATTGCACTAGAGCTTTGACATGATGGAGTTATAGTTACTAGTGAGAAAGCATGATTTGAAATCCTCAAATAGAAGCATCTCAAATCACTTTAGAGTACAACAATAACAACTTTAATTCTAAGAATTTGGAATTACCAATAGACCGGAATGGGATATCAAACCGGTCGTTAACCTGAATTTTCGTACACCACTTGTTTCTATCTTGGACAACTTATTCATCTACTTTTCTAGCACGCATCTTTTTTCTTACCACTTGCATCCATGTTTTTAAATGTCATCCCCTACATCTTCTTGCCTTTTGACATTAATATTTTCGCTCTTTCTAACTTGTGAATAGGGTTGCGAATGAGCCGAGCTGAGCCTAGTCCTAGCCTGTTTGGACTCGGCTTGTTTGTATGGAGCAGTGTTACCAGGAAACGCACTTTGGAGTCGGAATCGCACTTCCGCGAAAGCGCGTAACGGGGACAGGTACAATACGATGCGAGATAATAGAGGGAAACGTTTCAGAAACAGCCACAAAGGGCCGGAACTTTTTTTGAAAACACAACGGAAGCGCAAAGAAGACGTAAAGGATGCTTTTGGAGTACAATTGAGAAATTTTATAGCTACTTATGGAAAACCAATGCAAAACTAAAGGGATTCGCGTTCAGAACTTATAGTAACGTTTTAATAAATATTAGGACATTATTTAAAAGCAAATTCAAGTAAAAATGAAACTAATATAGAAAACCAAATAGAAATTAATGAAAAGACCTCCAAAACTACAAAAAAAAATAGAAAGTGATAGATCTATGCATATGTTTCTAATGAGTGGTTCGTAGATTAGATAATCATATATTTAGATGATAATCTAACTATTTCAGTTCCTGAATACGGTTTCTTCATTTGAAATAAACTATTTTGTTGCACATGTACGATTTCAAGGTGCATGAACGTGATGGTAGAGGCATATAGGTATAGATTTGCGCAAATATAAACAAAAAAGGCTGGAAAGAGATGGATAATAGAGTATAGAGAAAAGGCTTTCTGCTTGCTTGGGGATTGCGGCCTTTGGGTCTCTTTGTAATTTTATTACAATCATGGCGTCTATAGTTTCAATAAGGGATCTATTCCTACCTTATAGCTTCAATTTTAATATTGATGGGGCCATAAGTTCTGTAAAATTGAAATAATTATCACTTTCAAATCGATGCATAGCCATCCTTTAATTATGAAAGCAATCTTAACTGGCCTAATGTGGTTTAATTGATAGTAAATTAGTTTTTATTAAAAGCATTTATGTTATATTGCATTGAATGCCTTCTATTTTGATCACCTAGGGTTTTTAATATTTCTAAAATACTACGAAAGGGACCAAAATGTCACTTTTCTAAAAATTAGAGGATTAAATCTATCTATTTTTCAAATTTGGGAGCTATTTGTGCTTTCATTATAGCCACGAAGTCTAAATACAAATGAGATCAAAACATGCGGATTGTTAATGTAATTCACCCACAAATAAAAGGATTTTAGGTAATGGACCCATAAAGTTACGTCTTGATTTGTAGTTTTGTTTACATTCATTCTTTTTAGTTGAAAGTTAAATGGACCTTGAATTTTTTTTTTTAATTCTTTGCAAAACTAAAATCCAAATATCTAATATTTCTAATAGAATTCTTTATTATATTTCAGTTTTTAAAAGGAAAATAAAAACTCAATATTAAGATTACTCAAATATGTATGCGATACTAAGTAAACTTTGGTATGAAAAACCAAGTAATGATCTATGTCTGTATATAATGAACTTCAAAGTTCTAACTTGGTATCGTGGACTAATTAGTGTAAGTGTTTTCAGTATTCGGCTTTTTGAAAAATGGTTTATTGATCGTTAGCTACAGTCTAGTTTGTCCTTCGCGTAATGCTATGTTGTTCAGTTGTGAAAATATTCCTAGACATCTATTTATCGAACCCATAACGTTTTTTATGCGCTCCTTGTGCGCTTCCACAAAGAATTTTACTAGATTCCATTTTGTACCCAAATTATTTTTTGTTAGATTCCAATGAAATACACGCATTACTCTATTTAAGTATCCACGTGTATTTGTGATAAGAATATTGTATGTTACAAAAAAGTGTTACTTTGGATTCAATACGTATTTGTGATAAGGATATTGTATGTTACAAAAAAGTGTTACTTTGGTTTCAGTAAAATTCTTAAAAAAATTTCCTTATCGTTTCACATTCAATTCAGTCTTATTTGTTTCAGTGTGATATCTCGTTTCCCGTTTCTTAATATATTTACCACGCGTTTCCCACTTCCGTTTCCCCTAACGACACCCATTTCCGTCTCCGAATGTGGTAACTATAGTTGGGAGGATCTACTCAAACTCGACTTGTTTACTTAACAAGCCCTAATTTTATGTTTAGGCTCGGCTCGTACAATCTCGAGCCAAGCCCGAACCTATGCATGAAAATTTTAGTTCTTTTACGTATGTAGATATTACTTGTTATTGATTTGTTTAACATTAAAATAAACATCATTAACGTGAATCTTTTATAAAATCGTTGACTAATAACCATGTACTAGCATATATATCAGATAATTATAATATTATATTACTTTTCAATGTTATTATAATTATGGAGATGGCTTGTTTTTTACATGGCATCTGATTATTATAGTTGCATTATGTTGAGTCTCTCCTGAAAATGATATTGGTAGTGTTTAAAACCTTAATTTGAATTTATCTGAGTTATGGTCATGCACGCCCCCCATTGCGTACATCAGACCCTCCTAGACACTACAATACACAAATCCATTGTAGTTATTTACGAAGGGATAAAGTTATTTAAAAAATGCATCATTCAAGTAATATGACAAGTGTTTTCTAATTCATTAGATTAAATATGAACTATATGTGTTTATGTAGGTAAATTAAGACCTCTAATTTGAAATATAAATGTACAAATGCATGAATCAAATGAGCTTGAGCTCTTAACGAGCCGAATGGAGGGGGGTACAAACTTAACTCGTTTATCTAACAGGCCCCATTTTGATATTTAGGCTCGTTTTATTTATTAAACGAACGAACCCAAGCCGAGTCCGAGCTTTTTCATGAACGTCTCGAATCATTTGTATCCCTACTTGTGCACTACTAAATCTTTTACAAGTTTCCTTCAAAATTAATCCAAAACCTTCATAAATTTCAAAATCTTATATCTTAAATTACAACCTAAATCATTCAATTCCAACACTTAAAGTTTTGAATTCAAGCAATAAAGTGATGATTAATTCACCAAGATTTTTAAAAAGCATTAATACAATAAGTATAGATTTATTAGGAGGGTGCCTTTGCACATTTATAGTGGCTAACAAATCCTTAAAAAGCATTCAATTGCATAAGACTAGTTTGTTCTATAAGTACCTTCGAATGGTATCCTTCAAAGGATATCTATCATTTCAATCCCTTTTGCCTCCCTTCCTTTCTCTAGCAGGGGATTTGGTATAATTACAAGTTTTTCCATGGTCAGAGATGGATTGAGCTCACGAAACAATAACATGAGTGAGACGCGGTGTCCTCTATATTGTAAACAATGCGGGGAGGTATGTCAACGTGTCGACACTTATATTTGGTACTTACAATCATCTCACATGGTAGGTGATGAGATTCAACCAGGACCATGGTCTCAGAGAAACATCCAACCTTCCTTAAGTAAATTTAATCAGTTTGCTACTTTGCCTCAACCTAACTTGTCACAAATACCATCCCAAGAAATGCAACAACCTATTCAAAATGGACTCTTGGCCCAACCATTCCGTCAAAATAATGATGGATCTTTTCCAAACTCAATTCCATCTTCTAATGTTATGCCTTCCATACAGTATTCTATACAACCCATTAAACCAAACAATTTAAGAGAAATTGGCACTTCCATAAGCTTTAATGTCCGATCTGCACCTCACTTGTTTCCACCTAGGCAACAAATAACATCAATGCAAGAACTTGAGCGCCCTATGGATGTACAAGCTTCGGATAGTTGTACAAAATGGTACCTTGACCAACTAGATAAACCAGTTGAAAAGGTGATTGATCTGGAAGATGAAATAATGGCCAAACTAGGAATCACCAAAGTCAATGCGTCTTTAAAGCTCTAGAAATTTTGTTCAATTCGATCTCTTATTGTGCGTATTTTCTTTCTTGTTTTGCTTTTTGTGTTATTTTTGTCTTAATGAAAATCCTTGGAATGATGTAATAGCCTTCTATGGATTGTGTCACGCTTTCAACCCCTTTTGGCGGTTTAAGGCTTTGTTTCTTGCATTTTTCCCCAATGCTTTCTTGGTTTAAAATAAGATCAATGTCAGTATTTCAAGTTTTGAATACATTGAGAGCACTGTTCCATTTACTTCTTTGTGGTTCAGTGGTATTTCATTTTTTATGCGGAAAGTAGATTCTATTAAGATATTTCTACTATTCATAGGTGGCTCTACTTGATTGACTTTATGGTCTAATTTTTCTGTTTACATTAAATATTTGTATTATTGATGCTTAATAAACAAGAACTTAAAAGACAGGAGACTTAAGGTTGTTACGTGGTTATTGTTCTGCTTGTTCGTAACATCTGCCTTCTCAAAATAAAGCTAAATAATTCAGAACGGGGAGTATTGGACAAAAAATTCACTGTAATTATTTCTCTGAAATAAAATCTTACCAGCAATCTCCATATCTACAATTGGCATCTTCTTCTTCACGACACTTACAATGACAATTCTGATATCAGTAAAAGAAAGCCTCTTGAATTTCATTTGGCATCCATCAACCTTACCCTACCAAGAGATCAATTATAAATTATGACAATGAATAACGAACCTTATGAAAACAGAGAACTGATAGTTCAAGGTTAATAGGAGGTGTAAGAATCCCATCAATAAAAACAGATAGAAGGGCTATTTCTTAATTAAGTTTCATGCTTTCAAAAGAAGAACTACCCTCCCCATTCCTCATACCGTCTCTGAACATCAAAACAAGCCATTAAAAGAGCAAAAGAAAATCCAAGCGCTGTTTGGCTGCATGTTTTGTGATTTTAAATTTATAAATAAATGGATGATCGTACAAACTTGACAGCAAAATTAGGTGGCTCAGCATAATTATTCAACAAAATTGACAGCGAAAGAAAACAGAGAAAAAGAACAACGAATTTCACAAGAATACTAGATGGGCTCAAAAAAGGACCATTCTCACCATGCAAAAAACATCATAAAAACTACAAACACACAATACCCTTTGGCAGAAATCCTCAACACCCCCATATCCCTGTTAGAGGTACATCGTCGAAAATGCCTTAAAAAGCTATTAAATACTCTGAATTTCCAATTTTTTAAATTATATTTGAAATTTGTTATTAAAGTGGAAGCAAATTTTAAAATTCTTCTTCTATGCAGCAAATTATTGATTTACTCATATTTCAAATAATATATATATATATATATGTTCTTTAATTTTTTAAGAACCCTATACAAGGTAAAATTAAGAACTTTAATAATTGGAATTGAATTAATAATTTTTCACGCTTATTTTAAGTAGAGTAGATAGATACATAAGTTTGTGGTATATATTTGTAAAAAAATGGATTATTTTTTCCCAAAAAAATGACTACTTCTATTTACAAGGTAAATAGTATATGCCGTAGAAGATGATAAGTTTTCAATTAGGTAAAATTGGGGCTTTGGTTTTTCTTAATGGTAATTACTTGTCACGTACTGAATTAAATTAAATATGATATTAGTGAGAAATAACTTATGCATATCAATAACATGAGCAATGATTGTCTCAGATAAAATAATTATCTTTGATGAGGAAAGTTAATGTATCATTATAACTTTTGAAATTAAATTTGAGAATAAATAGAGAAGTGTGAGACGGAATAGAATTAATTTGAGTTTTTTAAATAACCAAATTTATGCGTGTATTTTATTTTTTAATTATTTTCAGGCCTAGGATATTTTTAATAGTATTACAAATACAGCCACGAAGTAGTTTTAGAATAGAATTAATATGAGTTTTTAAGAGAACCAAATTCATGCGTATATTTTATGTTTCAATTTTTTCCTAATCCTAGGATATTTTCTATAGTTTTAGAAATCCAATCATGAATAAGTTTCTTTCTTTTCGTTATTTTTAGATCTTGGATTTTTATGGTCAATATTATATATATATATATATATTATTTATCATGTGTGTGTGAGTGAAATATTTATTTTGTTGTGATATTTATTCTTTTGTGATTTTTGTTTACTTTTTTTTTTCTTGTAAATAACTTGTGCATATCAATAACATGGGCAATGATCGTCGTAAATAAGATAATTACATTTGATGACGAATGTTAATATACCGTTATAAATTATGGAATTAAATTTTGCAAAAAGTATAGAAGCATGAGACAGTATAGAATTAATGTGAAATTTTAAGAGAACCAAATGTATGCTTGCAATTTATGTTTTAAATTTTTTCAAATCTAGGATGTTTTTATAGTGTTAAAAATCAGGTCTTCAAGAAATTTTGAAATAAATGTGAGCTTTTGAGAGAAACAAATTCATGCATGTATTTTATGTTTCAATTTTTTCTCGGCTTTAGGATATTTTCTATCATGCTAGAAATTTGGTCATGAAAAAATTTCTTTCTTTTTATTGTTGTCAAATCTTGGAGTTTTTTTTTTCGTCAAATATATATATATGTGTGTGCGCGCGCGCATGTGTATATGTGATATTTATCCTTTTGTAATTTTTGTACCTCTTTTTATCAAATTTTGGATTTGTCGACCCAATATGACAAAACAAAAGCAAGGTGAATTAGTTTTCTTTTAAAATTTATAAGTTAAAAATTATTTTCTCTTAAGTTTAAGTAAATGTGAGAATAAATATGTAATGAATGTAATAAATAGTATATAAGTAGTCGAAATACTAAAAATAAAATAATGGAAATAGATACGATATGCAATGATATATCATGATTCGGTAGTTCCCCTTCAGTTTTCTTTAGTTCCGATGAAAAACTTTACACACTAAAGAACTTATTAATATTTCGGGTCCTAACTTAGACCGTTCCCAAATAGGTTTTCCGATACTACTTGTAACGCCTTGTTATTCCAAACAACATAAATATGCCACAACATATCAAAATATCAGTTTGAAATACTTAAATACAACAGCAAAAGGCATTATTATCATATTTTATGGCGTATAATACACGAATACGAATACGAATACAAATCTCTTAGCCAAAGGTCTACAACTGTCTTGGAAATAAGGTACAAGTACAACAACTGATGATAGGGGCGATGATCATTTTAACTTGTCATAACTCAAAGTCCTGGATTCCTAGTTCCTATTTCTGTTTGGCGTTTTCATGCAAAAGATAGTGGAGAAAACAACCAAACATGTATGATCAGAATGATATCCAATTTACTAATAAAATGATAAAAGTACATACAACACTATCGTAGCATGAATAAAACATGTTGTCTCATCAACTATAACAAGAAAAATATAACTGATAACAACTGAACATGTATATAAACAAATTGTAATACATGAATCTAATACAAGTAACAACAACTAATCGGGAACATTGGGGCCTCCCGAATTTTACTCGTAAAGTGGCCGAAGAATGTCTCTATTGCTCGCACGGAAAATTTTGATTACTAGGGCCCCAAAATCAATACCTTGGTCACTAGGCCCCAAGGTCTACATAATAGAATGACTATTGACTAGACTATGGTCATTAGGGCCAAGTCTACTATGACAGTCTAAGTCATGTTTTAGTCAAATCCAATTCAACCATTTGTGATTTAATCCTAATTTATGATTAAATCATTTTAAACAAATTTTTACTTAATCCAAGTTATGATTAAGTCTAAATTTAATAATATTATATATTCAACAATTTCACAAAATTTATCATGTCTAATTAGACTCAAATTTATGTCTATTACATGATTTTAAATCAATATGAGCTCATTTTGAACAAGTTTTCAAATCTGTCCAAAAGTTGATAGTTCGCTATTTTGACCATATCTCATAAATCGTAAATTTATTTAAGCCCAAAATTTACAGTTATAAGGATATATCATCTACCTACAACTTTTATGTTTTAAGGAAAATTTAATTTAAAATGTAGAGGGATGAAAAAAGTGCCCGAAGTATTCAAATCGCACCAGAATTTCAGAAAGACAGATTGCCAATTACTAGATTTATTGACAATATATCTCCGACCATAACTTTTTTTAAACCCAAAATTTACAGTTAGAAAGGGGTCCCAATTATTTATAACTTTCATGTTTTTAGGAGAATTTAATTTGAAACGTAGATGGGTGAAAATAGTGACTGAAATGTTCAAATCGCACCAGAATTTCAGAAAGACAGATTGACAGTAGCTTGAAATTTTGGCCATATTTTTCAAGCAGTAACTTTGATTGAGCTGAAATTTTCCAGTTAAATATTTACAACTATTGTATTTTGAGTATAATTTAATTTGAACTTTAGATGGGTCGAATCATTACCCAAGTACACTATTTGCACCAGATTTCTAGAGAAGACATAAAATCAACTTCGATTTCATATAAGTTTTTAATCGGTTTTAACAACCTCAAAACTAATATTTTCTTCATTAACTTAATAGCATAGGATTCAAAATTTAGAGCGTATCTAATTTGAAGGTAAAAAGATAGCTTAGAAAGCTTGGAAAAGTCACCGGAAGTAGCTATCCGAATCCTGAATCCTAAACAGACAGATAAGCGAGAAATCTTATGAAAACGAGATCAGAATCAACAAATGAATCCTCAAATATACTACTAGAATTTCATGAAGAAATAATAGCAATACTTATGTCAAAATGACGAGGCCGGACCGAGAATTCCAAATCCGGAAACCTTTTCTCACTCGGACGGCACCACCTCCGAGGTCAAGGACCCTTCCCTTTACTACTCACCTCTCACCTCTGTGTGTTAGAACAAAAATATGAGAAGGAAAAATGATATAATTTATATTTCAAATACTATTTCAACAACTCTCTTCAACGTATTTCATGACTCAAACTTGGACATGACGGTTCTTCCCCTCAAAAAGAAACTTCGTCCCCGAAATTTAATTCATACTAATTCATACTTGAGAACAATGCTAGAAATTTGGTTCACATATCCTCTTCTCGTTCCCAGGTTTTCTCCTCAATGTTGTGATGCTTCCAAAGCATTCGAACCAAAGGGATCACTTTCTCACGAACACCTTTTCTCGGTGATCAATGATACTCATTAATCGAACCTCAAATGTCACATCTTCCTCTATCGTCAAATCAGAATAGTCAATCACGTGAGATAGATTTGGCTCATATTTTCGTAACATAATACATGAAAGACTGGATGAACATTCTCTAGCTATGGTGGTAATGCTAGAGGATACGCCAACTTCCCGACTATTCTGACAATTTGAAAAGGACTAATAAACCTTAGTGACAATTTACCCTTCTTTCTGAATCTCATCACCCCTTTCCAAGATGAGATCTTAAGGAACATGTGATCTCCCTCTTTAATGGATAATGGATGCTTTCTCTTATTAGTGTAACTTTTCTAACGACTCTGTGCTGTCACTAACATATGTCTGATCACATTGATCACTTTCGACCTTTGTTGAACAACATCCAGTCCTAACAATAGCGAGTGTTCAAACTCCATCTAACATATCGGGGATCGACAAGACTGCCCATACAGTGCCTCAAATAGTGTCATCCCAATACTTAAATGGTAACTGTTGTTATACGCGAACTTGGCTAAATACAAGTAATCCTCCCAACTTCTTCTGAAATAAAGTACACATGCCCGTAACATGTTCTTTGGTGTCTGAATAGTCCTCTCGGTCTGCCCATCTATCTGAAGATGATATGCAATACTCTTTGTCAACCTCGTACCCAAAGCATTTTGCATTCCTTCCAGAAATACGATATGAATCTTGGATCTCAAATTGATACTATTTTATAAGGTGCACCATGTAGTTGAAGGATTTCCTTCATATACAATCGTGTAAATACTTCTGCTCCATCTTCCTTTCGTATAGGCAGGAAATGAGTCAACTTCGTCAACTATCCACAATCACCCAAATGGTGTCCTTTCATCCCCATGACCTTGGCAAACCATTAATGAAATCCATAGTGATATGTTCTCACTTCTATTTCGGTATCTCGAGTGGTTGTATCTCACCACCCACTTTATTTCTGTCCCTTTTGAATTGTTGACAAGTCAAATATCGTGCCATAAACTGAGCGATATAATGCTTCAAACTTGGACACCAATATGTGCGACTAAATCATGATAAATCTTGTTTCCACCCGGATGTACAATTACCGTGACTGATGTAACTCCTTTAGTACCTCTTCCCTCATCGATTTTGGTACATACAACCAATCTCGGTATCTCAACTCCCCACGATCCCCAACTATCCAAATCTGATATTCCCCACCGTGAGCTCTTGTAACGAACTTTTGCGAACATGCATTAATCCATTGAGATTCTATAACTCTATCCAATAACTCAGATTGTACGAGTATAGTACCCAAAGTGAGTCGTACACCTTCGACAACGGACCTTTCATCGATAAACTCTAATGTGAACTCACTAAATGTCTTCATAACATCTCACTCATTATATATAAGACATGCTCAAGTACACCGAGTCTTACGACTCAATGCATCTTCTACCATGTTCACTTTCCCTGGATGATACTAAAAATCAAAATTATATTGTTCCAAGTATTCCATCTCTCGTCTCTGTCTCATATTGAAGTCCCGCTATGTAAAGATATACTTGAGGCTCTTATGGTCAGATAATACCTTGAATTTCTCCCCGTAAAGATAGTGCCTCCATATCTTCAATGTAAACACAATAACTCTCAACTCTAAATTATATGTCGGGTAATTCTGCTCATGTTTCTTCAATTGTCTTGAAGCTTATGCAACCACCCTCTCAGTTTGCATCAATATACCATACCTTTATTATACACATCATAGTATTCAATATACTACATTCCCCTCCCAAGGATGATCAACACAGGAGCAGTAGTCAATAACTCCTTCAACTTCGTAAAAGATGCCTCACATTTAGCGTCCCACTCGAACTTGACCTCTTTGCGTGTAAGGTGGGTCATAGAAGATGCTATTGTAGATAAATCTTTCACGGACCTCCGATAATAGGCTGCTAATTCCAAGAAACTGTGAATCTCTTGGGACGCTCCCAATTTGACACCGCCTCGACATTCGACGGATTTACCGCTACACCCTTAATTGACACGACATGCCTTCGGATCTTTACTTCTTGAAGCTAGAACTCGCACTTTGATAATTTCTCATACAATTGGTGCTCTCTTAATATCAATAACACAAGTCTCAGATGCTCTCAGTGTTCTTCTTCAGTCCTCGAGTATACCAATATATCATCGATAAATACTATAACAGATAGATCTAAGTACTCCAGAAACACCCTATTCAACAGATTTATAAATACTGCTGGAGCGTTCATCAATCCAAATGGCATGACTAAAAACTCAAAATGATTATACCTAATCCCAAATGCAGTC
>MKEJ01077982.1:0-14804 GCA_001753735.1 Embelia ribes
CATTTCTCTTTTATTTTTTTTTCTACACATGACCTTGTAGGTACAAATCCGGTAGAAGAGCCTCAATAAGAATAGAAATTAAAAGTAGATTTAACATTTTACTTTAGCTCTTTTCATTGTTGTCATATTTTATTTCTTTTGAAGATTTTTACTCGGATTGTGGATCTCGAAACCAAAATTGTAGACATTATCTTCGTTGATCATTGATGCGGAAATGGATGATGACATTGAGCTGATATAATGGAAAGTTAGTATTATATTTTGATTCATGTAGTTTGTTACACTTGTTGATATGTTATGGACGTGATACACTTGCTCTCAAGTTTCTAAGGATCTGGATTCATTGGGATTCGAACCCTAGGAAAACCGGGGCATGACACTAATAAGATAAATCATTTCATTCCATGATTCCCCGGTTCCAAACTAAGCGATAAAGACTTAAATAAGTATGGTCGAAGTCCGTGTTGCCCAAGTTAAGCATTGATCTCAAAGTCAACAACAATTAAAAAATTTCAACCATCTATATATTCTATATCGTGACAACCTAATCTGCAAAAAAAATAAAAGCCCTATTTAATATACTTGCACAAATGTTCCTACTTTTGTTTATCACAGCTCCTACTCTCGGGATTCGAACCTTGGGAAAATCGGGGCATGACACTGATAAGATAAATCATTTCATTCCATGATTCGCGGGTACCAAACTAAGCAATAAAGACTTAAATGAGTATGGTTGTGTTGCCCAAGTTAAGCATTGATCTCAAAGTCAACAACAATTAAAAATTTTCAACCATCTATATATTCTATATCGTGACAACCTAATCTGCAAAAAACTAAAAACCCTATTTAATATACTTGCATAAATGTTCTACTTTTGTTTATCACAGCTCCTACTACAGAATATTAGCTACGGCGGTGTTGTAAGAAAATAGACCTTAGTACCTGACCTCAGCAATCTACTCCAAAAACCAAAAATATTGCAGCTCCAGACTTCGAGTGAGCATAAAACTAAGAAGACGAACATTTTCGAAATCTAAATCCACAGGGGTCTGGAAAGGCATTGCCAGCCATGTCACCACCGAGATTGTCATGGTCAGCACTCTGTGGTGATATTCTCAAGGTACTAGAGTGCTATTTTTGGGACCCTTTTGCAAGTCTCTTGAGCCTTCTTCCGCAATGGAACAATAATGTCCCATTCAAGCATGTTATTTTGTCTTCGATCCTACAGGTAGTCATCTGATGCTGGTTGCGGGTATTTCTCATCCCGCATTTGGGTTTAGTTCAGCAATCAGTCTTCAGTATTTGCATTCTGTTCCATGTACAATCCCAACGTCTTACATGTATACAGATGATGTATCTGAACCATGGATAAAGCAAGACTGCACACTCATAGACCCGCACTTTTCGACCAAACAGTATATGCACTTCGCTAATGCAATTGGTATGAGAAAAACTTATATGTGCTATGAATGTTTGATCCAATCCGACGAGGAAATGTTACTAGTTTTCCTAATCTAGATGAAAATGACTAATGTTGTGGAGAATTTAGAGATTTATTGTCTTTCAAAACTCAGGGACAGAGCACTGTTTATTGGAAGCAATAGCTGTATGCATGTATCAGCAAGCAAAGTAGGAAGCAGGGGTGATTACGTCCATTTTAACAACCGATATTTCACCCAGCTACTATACCACCGGGAGATCTTTTGTATGGGAAGAACTAATAGAAGAGCAAAAAATTGCAAATAACTTTGTGAAATGAATTGTATTTCCCGCAAAGAAACAAAAATAGAAAAATTTTCCCTCTTTTCTTTTGCATGGTGGCATATTCACTTTATCAACCAGAGTTCTTTGGCGAAATCGAAAAAAAAAAAACCATCCCTATTTCTCCAAAAAGTAGTTGACATGTGCAAACAAACATAAATTAAGATAAAAAGTGAGATCGCTGAAAACTTATGATGGCCAATTTTAAAATACAAGAAATGCAAATGAATTTCGGGACAAAAAACTCCAACATGAATACCATCAGGGATATTTTGATATTTGTATAAGATCAATTTTCATTACAAAGCAGAGTTGTACAAACTAACAATCTAGGTGTTAGAGAAATGAATCATAAATCAAATTCAGTGAAGGGTGAAAATACAAAGGAAATACATTATATATTCCACATATGAGGAAGATTAGGAAAATTGGAAGAAAAAAAAAAAGGACATAATTGTGTACCAGTAAGTTTCCTCAAAGCCGAAGGTAACCACCACCTCTTTCTTCATCGTGGATTATTTTGCTAAATGACTTTCTATTAAGAGACCAGCTTTTCTTCAAAACCCCTTTTCTTTCCCAAGCAATTATACGAGCATAAAGAGTCGGGATAATGAAGCACAAGAGCACAAAGAATAGCATCGCAATACAAAGTAGAATAACGTTACGAAAACCATCTTTCAGCTTAGGGTCTCTCTGCCCAGTCCAAGGCACTCCTCCCACATTCATCCCAAATACTGTTAACATAAGCCAAGAAAAGATTAACCGACCATGAAATTTAGTTATAAGAGTCAAACAAAATATTTGTAAGCTGCGGATATAGCATGAGTAATTTTCAGCAGCCTGCTTTCAGTGTTACTGCCAAACCGGATTCATTTCTACCTAATTTACAAACTGATTCTGTTTTCATACCACCAACAACTACATTTGTATTCGTGCCCATCACGGGTTGTCACATGTACTATCGTGATGGTGTCAAACGAAGTTGGGCTTAAAATTTTGCTACGTGCTTATTTAGGTACGGCTGATAAGCCAAGAAGCTAGACTTATATTTTCCAAAAGAAGGGGTGAGAAGAAGCTAGCTTATCATCTGTTATTATTTAGAAGGATAAGACACGGGTACCAATGAAAAGGATAAAGAAAGGGATAAAATGCTAACCAATAACAGAGAAATTATTTTGACTATCAATGAAAATGACAAGGATATGCTAGACAGTAAAGTAGAAATAAGCTTAGGAACTTTGTTTTTCCAGCTATTAGTTCTCCACCATATTTGCCTGAAAAGTCGGTTCTAAGCCGTACACAAAGAAGCTGACTTACAAGCTGCAAGTGAACAAGCCTTGTGCTATAATGTAGACTCTATGGACTTGCTTCAAGAAAAGTTATTTCAAAGAGTTCTAAATAATGTTTTTAGCAATGATGAGTTCATATGTAAAAATCATTCATCGTAGTGAAATATTATCAAGTAAATTGGGATCGATAAATAAGATTAAATAAAAATCAATCTGGTAATTAAGTTCCAAAAGATGCTAACTCGGGCAAATATCTACAGGAAAGCAATATTCTGACCTCCAGTAATTACGGACAATGGGAGGAAAATGATTGAAAGGAAGGAGAGATAGTATAGTTTTCTGTTTATTTGCTCTGACTGCCAGCTGTCCAGGCCAGCCTGAATTGCTATGACACGATTGGCTATAAACCCGACATTCTCCTTTAGCCTTCTGAGGCTTCCAATTAACTCTTCAAGAGAGTTGATGTCTTCACTTGCAAACCAGGGCTTTGAAGAGCACTTCTCCTTAACTCGAGGGAACACTTGCTCCCCGTGAGCAATAACCTGTATTTAAAAACACACAAAAAGTTATCAGAGGTAAATATAACTAGGAGAACCGTCACTAAGCTATAACTAAGGAAATGCCAATTGCCCTTTTTATTCCCAGTCCAATATTTGTTCTCGAAGGTCATACTCATCGACTATATTTGTATTGGTTCCTCTTTCAGCCAGCAGTGAGATACAAACTACTACCTGCAAGAGACGTTGCAAGTCAAGATGCATTTTTGGGAATCTTCGATCATCTAGCATCTGCTTTTTCGAAGCAAAACCACCTGCAATCAAGATTGAATCACTGAAATAGACCAACAATCTATGCACATAAAAACAAAAACAGATTGATTTTTTTCGTAAGTACCAAAACACCGGTAGGTAGTATCTGGGAAATATATCAGCATGAGTCACAGACTATGGAACAGTGGTACTACTGAAATATCTTAAAAGTTTGCTTTTAACAGCATCTTAGTTTTCTCCATATAGACGGGGCCGTAGGTTTTTTAAAACTTTTCGGAAAAATAGGCCTTCTGGTTGGCCTGAACAATAAATATGATTGCAGAATAAAATGCTATATTTCATCTGTTGATGTTAGTGAAGGGTGGTAACAAACTTCCCGCGACATAAAAAGATTGAACAGTTTAAGTTGAAATTAACACAAAAAGAAAAATTTAAGATAAAGAGAAATAAATACCTCTGTCCAATTCAAATTCCACTGCCTCCAAATCAATCTCAAGGTTGGTCACAACATCTTGGAGATGATCCACATGCGTATCTATAATGTGAACGACAAGATTTGCTACCGATTTCGGAACTGGATTATCAGCCTCCTCAGAATGATTCATCGTCAAAAAATTCTCTAAAACATGTTCTTTTATCACACTCACATCCCTTTCATTATTCTCACCCCTCACACAATTTGGACTCTCCACACTTGGGATATCTGAAAACACAGTCTTACCCGTGGGCGAAAACCCCAGCCGTGGGACTCGCCCCAGAGACACAGTAATAACTGAATTCTGGGTCACCCTAGCAGCTATCCTAAATGTGAATTTGCTCGAAGGAGGCCCCGGTGAATTAACCCGAAAAACGAGGGCCCCATCAACATGTCCGCAAAAGGGTCCGTTGCTAACGAGTGAGAGAATGTCTTGGAGCTTAAGAGGGGGGCAAAGGACACCAATGAGGTGTTGCGCTAATTGGGTAAGTTTTTTATTGCCTTTGGGTAGTACTACATGGTACCAACAAAACTCTTTACCTTTACCTTCCAGGAGATCCCACTCCTTCTTATAGTAATTTCCTTCTCCGTCGAATATATACGCATTTTGCCTCTCTGCCCCGAGAAAATCAGTGCGATAGAGGCGGTTCTGCTCGAGAGGGATAATTTCTCTATCCACTTCTTCTCCATCTATGTTAGAATCTTCGCGATCCATCTTGATACCAATTTAAACTGCCACAACAAGGAGATTAAATATAATGCCAATTAGCTTAGTTTGGCTTGGGTTTCTCCTTGATATGGACAATAAATGTCTTCAAAGTGATCCCGTTTGATCAAAGTCCCTATCACACGAGGACGATATAAACAAAAACTACGAAACAACTTCTTAAGAACTCGATACAAACTCTTTGATAATCTCAAAAAATTGTCAACTGCATCAGTGTCACAAATACACAACTGTCAACACTTTTTGACCAAAATCGGGATCAACAGAAACGTTAAGGCCGAGTCCAACGAACCCTCTCCTAATGATCTCTATCGAAAATAAAACACAAACCAACCAATAATCTCAATTTTTCCTCGATACTGTAATCAAAGTCAAATTTTTCAATACCACAGCTTTGAAACCTATGGATAAAGATGATATCAAACTGATTATAGTTCCAAATCCAATAAGCCAATTACTTTAAGATCTCAATATAAACTAAAATTCAAATCCAATTTCAAATACATCCAGGGACCCACCGAACCCCAGATAAAATTAAACAAGATCTCAGTCAAACCACCATAAAATGACCTGTAATTGATGAACAAAAGCAAAAATTTACCATCAAATTGATATGCAAAACTTAAAACTTTGTTCATACATTGGCTAGAAGGTTACCTGAATGAGAAGCCAAAAAATGAAACTACTAATCAACAGTTAATCGAAAACCCAAATCAGAAAAGGGGCAATGCAATAAAGGGTATCGAACAAAAATTGATCTTTTTCCGATTTAGAAAAGGTATGAGCAAGAAATGGGGTAGGGTATGTATTACACTAATTCTAATCATGTATTAAGTTAAATATTGATTAATGGTGTTTGGGATGAAAGAGGAGGAAAAGGAAATTTGAAATAAAAGTAATATTTTAAACAAATTAGTGCTCTTTCCGGGAAGCTTCTTGCTTCTTACTTTTATCAGTTGTTGACAGAATCTGAATTTCATATTACATATCTCTCTCTATATATAATAAGCGGCAGTGGACATGCCTGTTCCTACAAGATGCTTCTGCCAATTACAATTTTAACCCCATATTTTTTATTTATTATATATTTTAATTTTGAATAAAATAATATTAATTTATTAACCATTTATAATAATATAATTATTAATATACCCATCAGCTAATTGTGTTCGTGCCGCAAATTTCAACTTGACCCCAAGTTTTATTTATTTATCAAATGTGCTCATTTTGAATAAAATTATATTAACTTTATTAATATTTATCAATGCAAAATTTCACTCAACCTTTTTCAATTATTACATATGTTAATTTTGGATAATATAATTTCAATTTTATCAATATTTCTTTACTATATATATATATGAGGCAGTTGACATGCTTCTTTCAACTAGGAGCTCGCATTACAAAGTTACTCCAAAATTTTACATTTATTACATGTGTTAATTTTATATAAATTAATATTAATTTTATTAAACTATATATATAAGTGGCAGTTGACATGCTTCTTCCACAAGGAGCTTGTGTTCACACTGCCAAGCAGAAATTACAAATTAACCCTAAAATTTTATATTTATTGCATGTGTTAATTTTAAATAAATTAATATTAATTTTATTAATATTATATAGTAATATAATTATTAATATAGCCACAAATTGTTTGTGTTCACATTGCAAATTACAACTTCATCCTAGCATTTTTTTTATTTATTACAAGTGTTAATAGAACAGATTTATATTAACTTTATTAATATGTATCAATATTTATAATAGTTTAATTATTAATGTACCTATGAGTTGTTGCTTTGACATTGAAAATTACAATTTCTCCCAAGATTTTTAATTTATTTCATGTGTTAATTTTGGATAAAATAATCTTAACTTTATTAATATTTTTGTTAGTATTTAATTATAGTATAATCATTAATAAATATTCACATATGGGTAATCGAAAAACTAATAACAAATATTATCCCAAATATTAATATTAAAGTAAATTTATTATATGAAATAATATTAGCAAATACATTTAAAATACGACATAGTAAAAGAAATTTCTTATAATCCATATTAATATTATAACATTAAAAAATAGTTTTCGATATATGACATATTTCCCTTTATACAAAGAGTAACTGCCACATATTAATATATATCTTCCATCCAAATCTGTTGATATTAAAATATTTATATATGTTGATATATGAAATTTAATTTAAAATATATCACATGCTTAGTAACTCTACAAATATATAGTTCAATATTAATATAAACAAATATTTCAGTACATTAGAAAAATGAAATATAGCCCATAATATATCATTTACTCACTTTTTAAATTTTGAAACTTGAAATACCAAATTCTCAATTTAGTGTATTGAATTATGTTTAGTTACATTTTAATACACTTCTATCGAATTACCAGAGTGTTCAAAACTAACTCATAAGTCAATTTTTATTTGGTAAAGTTTTGTGTGAAATTTGGCACTAATGATGTTTGATTTCTATTTTACAGTAGTTCTTAATTAAAAGATGGATCATGAGTCAATTTTGAATTATATTCAAATATTTTATCTTTATTTATGAATATTTCTCATCCAAAGAAAGAAAAAAAATGCCGCAATCTTCGTACTAAATTTTACAATATTGAAGTAAGCTTACAATTTCAAATTGTATAAGTATCATTAATATTATTAACATATTAAGAATAAATTATAATCTAATATGAATATTTAGCAAAAATAAAATATTGACCCGTGCAAAGTATATACTTTTATATATATATATATATAGGGAGCGGTTCAATAAACAAGAATTTCTATATAAATGTTTACACAAATTCTAAACCATTGGATTTAAAGTATTCTAATGGTTAAGATTAAATTGAGATATACTCACCAAGAGCATCTATATCGGTAATAAAAATGGGGTGCTTGGAGTGGGCCTACACTACCTAAGAATCTTGTGAACTGATGGTGATCAAAATGAATGAGATACTTTGATACAAACCCCGTCCACCCTAAGATGAGACCCATGTAAAGGCTAGCCATTGACCGACTCTAAAGAAGGACTTGGATGGAAAAACGGTGACCCATTGCCTATGATGAGGCAAGAATCTTAGTATAGCGGCTTGGCGAACGGATTGGTAAGTTGGGTTGAAAGCCACAAAAAATTCTAATACGCTAGAAAAGTTCTCAAAGAACCAAAGAGAATTGCTACTCACAAATTTTGTGCATTAATTTGATGTTCATTATTCCAATGAGCCAATGGTTCTAATACAAAAGAAAGGCACGGAATTACAGCATTGTTACCTTGATTTTTTCCTATTAAATAGGAAACAAATTTCGCCTAACATATGGAAGCACGAAATTCGGTCATAACATAAGGAAACACGAAATCCTCTTTGACTTCTAAATTTGGAAGCCTTATTTATTCCTTAAAACTAAAAACATAAAGTCTAATTGGCATGCAAGACTTATAATAAAATAAAATTTCAAATTAGGAATCAATTCCTTCACGCCTATTGTGTAGCAATCCCTGTGAATCTCTTCCGAATTAGTCCAAGGCTTGAATTAGGGAATGCCAGCCTTGAGAATCACTTCCAACACCTTCAATGGGCTTCTAGGACTTGGCTTGAGCCCATGTTACTTGAATCAATCCGTTAAGCACTTCTTTGAATTTCTTTGCACATGTTCTTGTAAAGGGCACTCGGATTGGGTCTAACAATGCCTCCATCTAAGTATTTGAACCTGTGCTAGTCTTGTCCCCATCGTTCTCCTACTCTTGAAGAGAATTTTTTCTCAAATCGTCACTTGCGTCAAATGGACTTAAATCATATACATTAAAGGAAGCACTTACACCATACTCACTTGGGAAATAAAGCTTGTAGTCATTGTCATTGATTCACTCCAAAACTTGAAAAGGAACATCCCCTCATGATAGTAATTTTGAACGCTTTTGCTTCGGGAGCCGTTCCTTCCTTAAGTGCAACTAAACCCAATCTTCGAGCTTAAAAACCAGTTTGCATCGCCTTTTTTTGGCTTGTAGTGCATATTGCTCTATTCTCTTCTCTATGTTGAGCTTTGCCTTTTTATGTAGTTGCTTAACAAATCCCATCTAAGTTAGCATATTCAAAAACAAATAATGATAAGGGTGTGTAGATTAATCGGACAAATTGAGAATCAAATTGAACCGAACCTATTCGGTTCATTTTGTTTTTTCTAGTTTTGGTTTGGTTTTAAGAAGTTAAAAAATTCTATTTTCTTGGCTAAACCGGTTTAGTTTCGGTTTTAATACTTAAATCTCCCAGTTCAATAGAACCGAAATCGGTTTATATCAATATAAAAACACTTTAACTTCATTACGGCTAAGGTTGATATTTTTACTAAAATAAATGTTTTTTTTTTTTTTTTGCAGCAATTTGATCATGGTAGAATTTTTTTCAAAATTTTTTTAATTCTGTATTTTTGGTTTGGAATCAAACCGAACTAATTTATTCAGTTCGAACTAGTTCACTTTTGAAACTCTGATTCTGTTGGTTTGGTTTTTCAGTTATAAAATTTGGTTGGTTCGATTTTTTTTATTCAATTCAGTTCAAAATCGAATTGACTGATGTACACCCTTATACTATAATAATATCACTTGTCAGCTAAAAAGATAATTCATTTTCTTTTTTTACATTTATTATTCTATTAAATATTGCCTTAAATTACATTAAACTTAACTCTTTGACTTGAACGCACTTACTTAAATATCAGAGTCACTGCACCCTCAAGAACCTCGGGCACTTTTCCTCAAGAACACATTCTAGATTTCGAGTGAAGAGGAAACAGATATGATCTCAAATCTTCAGCATAATTGCACTTAAAACCCAAATCCTTCTTCTATACCTAACGAGTAGTTAGTTTTACTATATCTAATTATCTACTCTTCAATTGACATTTGACCCCAGGTTAAGTTTGGTTTCAATTTCTAAACTCAATGTTTTCTGAAAATCAATATTCATTTGGTTTTTTGGTTTTTAGGTTAGAATTTTTTTGTCGTTATACCCTAAATAATTAAAAATTTTAAGCTAAATTTGCTTTTTT
Organism: Embelia ribes; assembly: GCA_001753735.1. Classification (NCBI taxonomy): domain Eukaryota; kingdom Viridiplantae; phylum Streptophyta; class Magnoliopsida; order Ericales; family Primulaceae; genus Embelia; species Embelia ribes. The sequence continues at coordinate 10,107 of MKEJ01077982.1, forward strand.
TTTTTAATCTGAAAATGATAGCTTTTGTCTTAAAACGTGAAATAAAAGAGAGCCATGTTTGATAGTTTAGCAACTTCTTTTCCACATATTGAGAACTTTAAAAACGCTCAAATTTATGAAATTTAGAAACGTAAATGGTCTCAAGAAGACCAAATTATCCCTAAATAATCTACAAATGGATCATCTGATATGTTTAATTATCCGCCCATTATGGGGACCAATTACGTACATATTCACAACTTGGGACTAAGATGTGTGCAATTATTCTATTTTGTGACCAGATGGAATTTGCGTTGAAACTACGGGATCCGATCATGTAATTAAACTAGCCCATGGAATTTGGTGTTGCCACGTAGCAACTCACCGACGAGGAAATTATCCCTATTCCATCAGCTGACCACTACCCAGCCGCAGTTTTATAGTGAAATTCTACCAACTCAGTCCAATGACTAAACTACCCTTTCTATTTTTACTTTAATATTTCAAAATTGGAAAGTGTTTTGCTACTCATATTATAAATTGAACTTATTTTCTAATTTGATCTAAATAAGCTGGAAATTTTAAATATCAAAATTTTTTCTTAATCAGAAATAAATTGGCTTGAGTGATTAAAAGCTACAACCAAACGAATTCAAAAAATGGCATATGTAAATAACTCTTACAAAATATTAGCAATTATAATGTAATGCATTATTTTGAAAATTGACCTTAAATGTGTGATTTTAGTCCCTATTATGGAAAGACAAGAAGCTCCATAATGAGTAGTAATTTTCCCGAGTTGTTAAGATGTAGACCCAAAATTGGATAGAATTATTATAGACTAAGTACATTTTTTTTTTTGATTTGACAAATAACAACTTATTGTCAACTTGTAATAGATCTTAATATTTGACCAATGGCTAATCCCCAATCATAAGAATGAATTTCTCCTATCATAAAAAGTAAACAAAAATATAAGGTTAAGATATTTGACTCTTGTAATTTAACAATTCAAGAATTTCATTATATGATAGACTTGTTTGTTAAAAGTTGACATAAATTACTATTAGATCATAATTAATATTGTTAAGATGGAGCTAAATGTAAAATTAACAAATCGTCATCCCATAAATTGATAAAAAATATTAATTTTTGGTATTAACTTTTCATATTTTAATAATACATTGATTTCAATTTATAAACACCATAAAGAATTAATGTTAGAATCTTTTGTAATCAAACTCAAAGCCGATTCAAAGTATCCATAGCAGATTGTGTAGTCATATGATAAAAATATAGAAAATAATCAATTATTCCTAGTCTACATATCTTTATATATAAAGACAGAGACCTTAGTGAAATTATGTCAAATTTATTTAATACCAAATATAACCTCATCATTCTCCGAAAAATGTCTCATAATTGCCTACTTGGTCTATCTATATTCACTAATAAACTATCCGATAAACTGTTTTTCCACCTTATCATAGATAATAAAAAACCGTTCTCATAATGTTGAATATAAGTAAATAAAGATATACATGTATTTGTGTTGAGTTTAAGATGTTCTTTCTCATATATTATATTGTTTAGATGTATTATAAAATTAATTGGCAAATACTTATAAAAATAATTGTTCAAAGTTATTACATTTTCCATTCCTTTCATCTCCTTTTTTTTTTTATAAATAAATATTATTTTTTTCTTTGGTTCAACCATTTTAATAAAATTACACACCCTCTCAATTAAGTTGAAAATAATGATAAGAAATTCAATAAATTTACTATTACGATTCAAATTGACACATCGCACATGTCACGTCATTTAATTCTTCATTAAATTTGCCCTCTAAATGAGACTACTGTCTAACTTATTTAATGGAGTAAAAAATAGGATCTCAAAAGTCAAAAACTAGTTAATCCATGGGCATTTTCGCCAATTCACACTAGACGTTAGGTGCGTAGTATGTTACATCACATTCTCAAACTTCGACTTCTATTTAATCTCTCTCTCTCTCTCTCTCAATCTCTCTGGTGGCTTCCTCCCTCCTTTCAGATCCAACCCCCACCCCCTCCCTCGCCGCAATGCTGTTAAACCAACTTCTCTGATCACACTCCGATCAATCTTCAATTGGATAAATGGGGGCGGTGCCGTCGACGCCGCGGTGGGGCGGCGGAGCGAGGGCGGAGGACGCGGCGGAGTACCTCGTCGGAACATTCGTCGGGGAGAAGTCGTTCCCGATCGGCTCCGAGTACTGGAAGAAGCTTCTGGAGCTCCCCGCCAACCTCTGTTGGCCCCACCATCGCATTCGCCATGCCTGCGAGCTCTTCGGTTAGCAGTATTATTCTTTATATATATATATATACACTAATTCGTAGCCACATGTAATGAACTGGTTGGGTTCAATTTTTTTTAATGAAATATGAATATTTAACATATACTTAGTTTCAATTAAACACCTTTTATCTTTGGTATTTCCAAAATTTTCTTTTTATTTAGTCCATGACATGGAACATGAAGAATAAAATTATTAAAAAAGTGAAAAATAACTAATATATAAAACAAGGCGTGAATACATAACAATTACATTTTATATGCATATCCTGTTATAGTAAAATGCTCAATACGGATAACATAAATTTTAAAATTTAAAACTTAAATCATAATATAATAATATAAAATGTAAAATATTTAGCTATATAAGGATATCTTAGAGCATGTATCCATATTTCAGTATCAAAGAGCACTTGCAGCATATTATGTAAAATGTATATTTTATCTATTTTAGATATCCAATTTAGATATTTTGTAAAAAAAAATGTTTGCAGCAGATTATCTATTCTAATATTTAAAGTAGATGGTTATCTAAATTTGAATTTTTTGGGGGAGAGAAATATCTAAATTTAACCATTCAACTTTCTCTCTCATCTATTTTACATTTCTTCTTTTTCTTTCTTTTCTATCTTCCCCCCATGTATATATATAAATAAATATATTTATAAATATAAATATTATATATATTATATGTATTATAGAGATAATTGTATTTTAAATAATCTGCTGTAGGGAGAAACTGTATTATAGATAATCTGCTGTAGGGAGTAGTTGAATAGACAATATGTAAAATAGAAATAATAGATTTCATGCTGTAAAATAGATAATCTGTTTAGATAATCTGTGTGGATGCTCTAACTTTGATTATTTATCACTTTAAGTGTCTATAATTTTTATATAATTGATTTATATAAATCTAGTATTAAAAAAAAGATAGTAGTAACGAACAAACCCCTAATTTTCTTTTAAAATTAAATTGTTCATGGTTATGCGTTGAGTGTTTATTATTTACAAATGAAGTTGATATTGAAAGTAATGAATACGATTCATAACAGTGAATGACTTCTCAAATTTATAACAAAATCTACACAAATTAGGCATCTCATAAATTTACACAAACAATAGGGTGAAAGCAACAAAAAAATAGTTCATAAATAAAAATACAAAGAGCTAATATTTGTCTAATTCAGAATAAATAAACTTCTAAAATCGATCAATAAACTGGAAAGATTTCAGAGAGGCAAAATAAAGAGAAAATTTTAAATAAATTCTAAGCAAAGATTACAATATATCCATGTCTTTTTCATCATAAATTAGTATTGCAAATATGAGATTAGGGCTCTCTACCCTGTACCGAAGTCAATTTTGAAATGCTAGATACAAATAGCAATAAAGAGTAAAGTTTTTGATCAGAGAGAAATATGGCAAGGGAGACATTGAAAGAAATAGAGAGGCGGGAGAGGTAATTTTAGAGAAAGAAAGAGATCGATCTGTGGAGAGAGAAAAGAAAAGAAGCAGAAAGAAACGGATAGAATATGAAATTGGTTTATTGGACGAGGGCATTTCAGGAATTACAAAAGTTAATAGGGTTAATTTGTCTTAAAATTATTTAGATACCTTTTCATCCTGCATTACAGTGGGGGTTCTAAATCTGGATACTGAAATTTATCAAAATCTAAAATATATACCCATACTCTTAGATACTCTGATGGAGTGGATTTTTTGGTCATAATATCTAATTGAGTATCTATGTGTAAAATAAATACCCATTTAAATACTCTGCTGGGAAAGCTCTTATATTTGTGAAAATAAATTAAACCTTCAAAATTAAAAAATAAAATATTATTATTGAATAAATAAATAATTTGTAAAATACTATGAGAATTACACATGTAAGTGATAAATATAAACCAAAAATTCAAATATAATAAAATCCATGACAATAGAGCTTTATCTACTTTATATATAAGTTACCAAAAATATATTATGTAAGCAAAAGCAAAAAAAGAAAAAAATAAATTTAAAACACAATAGTACAACAAAACCTAAAGTATATTGAACTCCTAAAATTCAAGGAAGCAAAACTATAGATAAAAAGTAAAATTAAAATTGATGTGTTTATATTAACAATTATAGATACTATCATCCCATTTTATTAAACTAATACCTCAAAAGTGAAAAATAAGAGAAGCAATAAAATATTATTAAACAAATTTGAATTATGTAAAAAATAACATGCAGAATCATGAATACACATTTTAAATTATTATTAAAATAAAAAATTAAAATATCATAAGTTCTATAGCAATGGGATTATCATATATGATTTTCAATGTATCCAATTTATTTTGAATCTAAATATAAAATTCAAAAGACAATATAATA
>MKEJ01077984.1:0-10693 GCA_001753735.1 Embelia ribes
GAAGCCACTTGAATTTTGAGTCCAAACCCGTCGGGATGAAAATTTCCAAAAAGACTCGTAATCACTTATAGAAACTAATGGAAGTATCAAACAAATTTCGGAATGGCATTTGAGTGATTGAAACTCGATATATGCGACTTAATGTGATTACCGATGAACTCTGATAAAATCCCCAAAATAACCACCGAATTCGCTATGAATGGATTCCTACCATCTCACGATATACCCCACGACTACAAGATAGATGCCACGCTACGAATGCATTACCATGATAACGAATCATGATCCCCAACTATGATATGCATATGCAATAACGAAAGGCATACGACTTCTACGAATGCAAAGAATATTAACTTCGAATGTAATGACTAGTATAAATAATATCATTAAGGGTAATTAAGAATATTATTTAATTGCAAAAAAATTATACGAATATTTGGGATATTTCAGTTTTACCATCGCCAATGTGATCTACCCATGACGTTGGCAATTGGATATCATATCTTTAATATATCAAAAGAATCTGGCAGTGCCCATAAAAATCACAGTGATTACAACTCATTCTCGACCTTCATCCTCATATTACTCAGCCGCATGATCAAATCCTCGAACGTCCCCAAGAGCTCAACTATCAGCTTCCCTTTTTCATAATATATAGGTAAACCAATTTGTCCTAAAATGGCTTTGCATCTCTTTCATCCACCACATGGTTTAAAATATTGTAATTCAACCAAAGGGGAATGAAGTGACAAACCTCCCATGAAGAAATTTTCACTTCCGTTCAATTTTTCCTCATGCACTTCCTTTGAAAATATAGGTGAATACAATTCATTTCACTAGAGAAGGTCTTCAATCTTACTCTTTCAAATTTGATACACCAGCCCACCAATCAATTTATAGAAAAAAAAAATGTCCTTATTTGCACGAGTATGATAAATAATCACAAACAAGATATAGCAAAGACACCAAGATTTACGTGGAAATCCCCTCTTAGTAAGGATATGTAAAAATAATGGAGTCTACACCAGCCCACCAACAAATTTATTAATATTTAAAAGGGAGAGTCTAAAATAAACTCTTATATGTGCAAGGATAAAAAAAGTAATACCCAAAAGATTGCAAGATTCCCCAAAAGTAAAAAATTCAAAACATTGATAAAAAAATAATAATAATAATACCCCAAAGATGTTTTTGTAGCCAATATGGAGAGCCCTAAGTATGACTAATCCTTCAATGCACCGAGAATACCATTAATATTATTCTGCACCGAAAACCTCATTGATCGTAAGAATTTTTTTTTTAAGTCTCCACAACTGTCACGCCCCAAAAATTGACACCTTCCAAGTATGTGATTTACAACACCACATTAAATAAAATAGATAAATTTCATGAATGCTGAAATAAAATCTTGAATAAAGACCATTCATAAAATTTTATAACACCGTGTCATTCTTAAAAACAATTTTGCTCATTTATTCATTTAACAATTAAAATCATTTCTTTAAAAAGAAAACACGTCTTGGCTCAACTGCCAAAACAATTAAAACATCAACTATTATAAACAAACGAAATATCAATGACTCCTCGAGTGAGTTCCAACCAAATCTTGCACCCATGGTCCACCAATACCTGTTTTTGCTTGTGATTTTACAAAGGGGAAAACTACAAAGACCCAAAAAAATAACCCAAATAGACGGTTAGGAATATTGAATTGTGAAACTATAGCCATAAGAAATTATGTAACTCGAAAGTAGCACATAAGACAATATGCGACATGTAATAAGATAACGAAACAAGTACATATGCCCATAACAAAAACACACATCATGTCTATTAATCTATGTGTTACAACATTGAGTTCTCTCTTTAAACTCACACCACAGGCATAGCTCTCCCCATGACTTTTCGCGTAAAAAATTTAAGTGGTTAGTCTTCCCTACCCTAATTTCCATTTGGAACCAATAAATGTCATGACAATAGAAGGCCATTCATTGATACCGTCTATACATAATAATACTATAAGGCCAGTCTTCATTACCATATTTAGGCAATATATAAATCAGAGGGCCAGTTCTCGTTACTCTATGAGTGTAGCTCACAATTTACTCATTCAACTCAATTTTAAACTCATATGTTTGTATTCTCTTTCAGTGATTAATACAATTCAATTTCATGGTCCTCATCTTCAATTTATCAATGTACATCTTTTACATGTCATGCCAAAATCCAATTTCACATCACATTGTACAAACTCCACTACATAACTAAGCACACAAACACGTAATTACAATCATATATAAAATCACATAATAACTTGTTGTTCTAACAAAAATATAGTAAAACTGAACTGCACTCGTAAATTATGTATACAAACTCCTTGAAAGACTCAGGAAGAAACCCAAGTAACCACTTCTAGGGAAATCACAGTCCAATTCTTAATCACCTTCAAATAATCAATGAATAATCAATCATCTATCATCTATGTAACTTTCAATTGAACAATAATATATTATTCGGTGAACTAGGGTTATACCCAACAAGAACAAACATGGGGAAATATTTACCTCACTTCGTAGAGGAAGAAGAGAAAAACTCATATCCACTTTTGGATTGATAATTAGGATGATTTACCACCTAGGATTTGATGGAATCTTCTTCTTCTTCTTCTTCTTCTTCTTCTTCTTCTTCTTCTTCTTCTTCTTCTTCTCCTCCTCTATATGTTTGTAAACAAAAGATTATATTTTTAAGTCCATCAGTTATAAAATATATATCCGTTTTGCTCCAGATTTGTTGGGTGGACTACCGGTACCCCTTAGGGTGACCGTCAGCAGTCTTCAATGCTCAAAACTCCTTTGGAAGCCAATAGTCTCAACATGGCTACTGCCACCTTTGTGACTACTAGCGGTCCTCTTTATGGCTGCCTACACCCCTCCTGTTTACACTCTTTTTCCAATTCAAGTTAACTCCATACCAAGAAATGGAAGTCATTGACCCTCTAAACCTCCTTATATTTATACGTTATAAGATTTCATTAGACTTTTAGCTTGGATTTGTTACTCAACTAAATTTTGATTTAATACTTAGAATTTGTCAGAATCTCCCCAACAATACTTTTAATGAACTAAATTTGTATTTCTCATTTAATGAACCTATAAAACAAATAAATGGGGCCTTACAACTTTTTTCCTGAAAAAATGAACTTCGTCCCCGAATTTTAAGACCTGGGAGCAAATCCGTGTATTTGTGTTACATCTCCTCCCAACACTCACAAGTTTATTCCTCTACTCGGTGATCCTTCCAAACAACATGCACAAGTGGTATTGTTTTCCCATGTAAAACTTTGTTACGACGATCTACTATACTTATTGGTTGAACCTCGTACATCACATCCTCCTATACTACAAGATCCAAATGATCAATTATATGCAACAAATCTGGATCATACTTCCACAACATAGAAATGTGAAATACCAGATACACATTTTCTAAGTAGGGTGGTAGTGCTAATCGATAAACCAAGTTTTCCATCTTCCTGATAATTTGGAATGGCCCCAAAAATCTCGAGGACAACTTCCCCTTCTTCCCAAAGCTCATCACCCCTTTACAAGGTGAGACCTTAAATAACATATGGTCCCCCTCATCCAAGGATAATGATCATCTCCTTTTATCAGTATAGCTCTTTTGACGACTGTGGGCCATCTCCAACCTTTGCTTGATGACATTAACTAGTTCTGATGTCTATTGCACAATGTCAGGTACCAATAATAGTGACTCCCCAAACTCTATCCAATAGATCGGAGACCTATACGGTTGCCCATATAGCACCTCAAATGGTGATATGCCAATACTTGAACGGTAACTATTGTTATACACAAACTTGGCTAAGTATAAGCGGTCCTCCTAAATGCCATCAAAATCAAGCATGAATACTCATAACATGTCCTCTAATGTTTATATTGTCCTCTTAGTTTGTCCATTTGAGGATAATATGAAGTATTGTTAATCAATCTTTTTCTCGTAGCATGTTGTATACCTTCCTAGAATTGCAATATAAATATAGGAAATTATGGTATAAGGGGCACCATGTAACCGAAGGATTTCCTTAACATACAATCGCAAAAGCACCTCTACATCCTTCTTCATAGCTAAGAAGTGTACCGATTTCGTTAGTTTATCAATGATAACACAAATGGGATCATTTTCCCCTTTTGTCCTCGGCAACCCACTAATGAAATCTATTATGATATGCTATAACTTCTACTGTAGTATCTCGAGTGGTTAAATTTCAGCACCCATCTTCATCCTATCCCCCATCACTTGTTGATACATAAAATATCATGCCAAAAGGTGCACTATGTCTCTCTTTAGAATCGACTACCAATAGGTGTGACTCAAGTCTTGGTACATCATATTTTTGTTAGGATGCATTGCTAGATGAGACTGGTGCAAGTCCTTCAACACCTCTTCCCTCATCACTGTCGGCACATTCAAATGTCCTCAATATCTCAACTCTCTATAGTTCCCAACCATCCACACTTTGGACTCACTACTTTGAACTTTAGCTATAAACTTCTACAACAATGCATTATCTCACTGGGATTCAATTACTTTCTCCATCAATTCTTGTTGTACGACTATCGTATATAAGGAAATTTGATATCCCTCTTTGATGTATTCCAGGTCAAACTCACCCAATGTCTTTAGCGCATCCCACTCATAGTGGAAAAGGCACGTTAAAGTGTACTGAGCCTTGTAACTCAATGTGTATGCTACTATATTAGCCTTCCTAAGATGATATTGTAAATCAAAATCATATTGCTCTAAGTACTCCATCAACCGTATGTGCCTTATATTCGGGTCCTACTATGTGATTATGTACTTGAGGCTCTTGTGGTCCGAGAATACTTTGAACTTTTTGCCATACAAATAATGTCACCAAATATTCAAGGCAAACACCATAGCTTCCAATTCTAAATTATGCATGGGATAGTTTTACTTATGAATCTTTAACTGACGCGATGCATAAGCAACTACCCTCTCTATCTGCATCAAAATACAACTCATTCTTTCCTTCGACATATCACAATATGCCCTGTATCCCACCTTTCTCTCCGGAATAACAACTCCTTCAGCTTCCCAAATGACTCCTTGTACTTACCATCCCACTCAAATTTAACCCCTTTACGAGTAAGATGGTTCATTGGAGAAGCCATAGTTGAGAAATCCTTCTCTAGCCATTATTAATAACCTGCTAGACTTAATAAACTTCGAATCTCAAAGTACATTCTTGTGTCATTCCCATTTCAAACCCATTTTTACCTTCAATGGATCCCCTGTTTCCCTTTCTGTTGTCAACATATGTCTCAAAAATCTTACCTTCTGAAGCCAAAACTCACACTCTGATAATTTCGCATACAACTGATGAGCTCATAATGTCAACAACATTATTCAAAGATGCTCCCGATGTTCCTTTTCTGTCTTTGAATAAACAAGAATGTTACCTATAAAGATGATGGCAAACCTATCTAGATACTAACTGAACACCCGATTCATCAGATCCATGAAAACTATTGATGTATTAGTCAGCCTAAATGGTATAACAAGAAACTCATAATTTCTATAGCGGGTCCTAGAGGCCATCTTTGGAAAGTTATCCTCTCAAATTCACAACTGACGGTACCCCAAAAGAAGATCAGTCTTGGAGAAGTATCTTGACCTTTTCTGTTGATGGAACAAGTTATCTATTCTAGGTAACAGATACTTGTTCTTAATCATCAACTGATTCAACTTTCTATAGTTGATACACATCCTTATCAATCTATCCTTCTTTTGCATAAATAAGGCCAGTGAAATCCATAGCAACGTACTCAAACAAATAAACACCCTACTCAATAGATACTCAAGCTGAGCCTTCATCTCTTTCAATTCAGTAGGCGCCAAACAATATGGAGTTATGTAAATAGGGCTCATTCCTGAAACAAGGTCAATAGTAAATTCTACCTTATAACGAGGCGGTAATCTACTAAGGTTCTTTAGAAAGACATCAATAAAATCATGAACCACTAGTGTTAACACAAGGTTGCATGAAATACTTCTTTCCCCCACATATCGAACAATTATTTCTTCATTGGGGAATAATGGCATAATTGGTCAACAACCATTCCATGCTTAGAATAATATCGAAATCTGTCATATCAAAAACTAGGAAATCACAATCAAAATACCAATTTGATATCAAAATGGAATAGTTACAACAAATAAAATGAGGTAGAGCAGAAACACCCAACATTGTATCAACATATATGACCATATCGAAACACTCTGATTCCAAACTCAATGATTTTACAAAACTAGCAGTAATTAAGGAGAGAGATGCACCTGTATCAAATAACACACGAGCATAAGAAGATTGAAATATAATATTACCTCGAATGACTGATGGTTCAACTTGATCCGTAGTGCCATCGGTGAATACATATAAATGTGTATGAGTAATTGGTGTTACTGTAGAACCTATCCCCCAATTGTCTGTAACACCCTAATATTTTTGCCATTTTTGACCAATCAGTTGACTCGTGTGAGTAATAAATTGACTATTCAATCAGTCGGTTTATTTCTTGAATCGGTTGACTTGTTTAAGTGGTGACAATTTTAAAAAATTGGATAAGTGTCCATTTATGAACACGTGTCCCTATCTAAACTATTTAAAGTGACTTGAACTCTTTGTAGAACCAAATAGTCTCATTTTTACATACATATACATTGTCTTAAAGAGAAAAGAGAGAGAAATAGAGGAAGAATTTGTCGAATTCAAGCTCGTGTGCATAACCTACTAGTATATAGCTAGCTTCTAATGCCGTTTTAGCAGCAATTAAGGTACGATACCTCTGTCTATTCATGTTTACTATTTTAAAACCTTCTTATTTGGGTTCTATAAGTGGAAAACAAGCCGAATGACAATAGTTATTGAGCATTTTAGAAAATATAAGTAGCCATATATCATGCTAGTTGATGTATTGGAACACTTTTAAAAGTGTAATTTGGAGAAAAGAAACTGTTTTGAACAAGAAAACAGTCTATCCTTAAACTGAATCGGGAAATCAGTTGACTCATTGCTACAAGCCAAACCAAAACTAAGTTGCATGTGATGTTTTTCAGCCATAGATTCCATTTCGAGAACTAAGAATGAGAAATTTAGCAACCTTATACTGTACCAGCATTGTTTATAAGGAAGAAACCAAGAATAAACCTATATAATCACATTAAAAGTTACAGGTACGGGTTAGTTACGGACAATAGGCCTTAAGATAATTAATGTATATTATATGTGTGTTACCATAAATTAGTGTGAGGGTTTGCAAGATGTTTTAATATGATTTGGTGTGCAAATTGTGTTCCCTATATGCNNGTTTGTCGTAAGTAAGTTGGTGTAATAATAAGGTATGTGGCATGTTAACATATGTGAAAGTCGATAATATTTGTTGGAAAATGCAAGTTGATGAGTATGACAATTTTTGTGAAAATAAATTTTGGGCTTGACAAGCAATTTTTCGAAAACTAAAATTGGTGCACTTGGCACACTATGCCAGAGCATAGGATGAACCCTCGTTTAAGTACCGCACGAGTATATCATGGGATATAAGGTACAGAAGGGCACCCATATGTAAATCTTTATGCATAAAATCTTGGGGTATGTATTCCTGATTTGGTGCAAAGTATTTCCCAATATAATATTACATCAGGGATATGAGTTGCTTAAGTAATTATCGCAAGACGTATGGAATTATATGGCATTATGAGTTGTGTCATTTATATATTTTAATTAACGTAAGGAACATTGTCTGTCAAATAACCCCATTTGCCATTTGTTCATCAACTGGCAAATAAAAGGAAGAAGATCACAAGTATATGAGCAAACTAGTCAAGGTGTTGGATGAAGCTACTGCTCTTTGAAGCCTAAGTCGCATGGTCATGTTGGTAGCTATGTAAATATTTCTTTCAGATATTTACTTTGTAACTCTCTGGGGTCCATTTTTTCAACTGATATTCATTTTACTTAAAGGCCCAAATGTTTTTTAATTAAATACTTATCCTTCATATATTACTTTTGTAAGTTGTGTCACATATACACGCATTCATTGTGGGCAGAGTATGGCATTGTGGGCAGTTTTTGGGCTATGGCCTTATGTTAAATATATAATATTTTTTTTAAAATCTCACATAGTAGGGGTCCTCAGGTACATGGGGCATGACATTGCCATTCTCTTTATTTTCTCCTCGTCCAATCCCAGTCCTGAACTGTAACAATATAGCTAGCTAAGATGTATGATATTAAGAGCTAACCGAGTTGTGGAAACCTGGTTCGAGTTGGGATAGGTGCATATATATAGAGGGGTGAAGGTGTCTTGAGGATAAGTTACATATACGAGTGTTAATGGTGTTTACGGTAACACCCTAACATCTTGAGTATGCTACATAAGATATAATAAACTAAGTGATTAACATAAGCCTAAGAGGTATGATATGATGATATAAGTATGACATTGTGTGTTTTATGTGAGCGGCCTTCAAGTGGTAAGTCATGTTGACTTCTAAACCTGTACCAGAATGGAAGGGTATGCCTTGTTAGTCTGATCGGGGGTGGAACCGTAAACAAAAACAAACCACTTAACTTCCGTAGATGTTGTGTTGTGTGTGTTTGTATGATAAGGAAGAATGTGAGTGTGTAATAATATGAGTACAGTACGACTGTGATTATAAGTAAGACGAGATGTTTCCCAGTAGGACAAAATACTATAGGCATTTGAAGTATTGCCTTTTGTCTGTAAATATAGTGATGGAGCAAGGAGAAAGACATAATAACACCTCTCAATGCAATTTCTCTGGAGAGAGACTTCTGTAAAAAAATGTACTGTTTAGACAACGCTCTCAAACTCGTTCTATTTCTCACTTGCTACAACAATAAGCTATCCCAGTGAATGATGAACCATCCTCATACTCAGAAAACTAAAGTGGGAAATTAAATGATGAAGTTGCTAAGGGAGTTTAGCCCAGATGATTGTAGATGCAATGACAACTAAAGCTGGAAGTAGCACTATAGATAGGTAGCCCTAATTGAAAGGGCATAATCGAACTTAAGAAGGTTGAATGCACCGATGTTTCCTGGCGGAGTGGATTATGTAGAGGCTTGTCGTTGGTTTGGTGAAATGGAGAAAAGATTCAAAACTCTGGGTATTGACAACGACTTGGTAAAATTGACTACTACTCCATTCTACTTGAAAGATAAAGTAGATGAGTGGAAGATGGGTCGAGTAATGACTTTGAACATATGAAATTTAATGTCAAACAATTTTAAAGAAGTGGTTATTGGGAAATATTTTGCCGACGCTAAGCGAGAGGAGAAGTAACCGGAGTTTATGGAATTAATTCAAGGAAAGTAAACTATTGAGTAATACATACAGAAATAAGAGACTTATTCTCAGTTTGTTCTGGAGATGGTATTGACAAATAAGCTAAGAATTAGAAGATTTAAGTTGGGACTCCGTCCTTCTATCCAGATAGTTTTAGCTCTAAATTGGTATGACACGTATGAGGCGATCATTAAGGCGTCTATGCTATCGAGGGTATCGGAGTTGAATGCTTGAAGGATTTATGAGGCTTATGCTGCAAGAGCTACATGATAAGAAAGAGTAAAGTTAAGAAGTACCGGTGAAGTGGGACGTGGAAGGGGATTCAGTGTGAATAGACATGAATGTGAAAACAATCAGAGTCAATCTTAGGTGGAGTCGAGCAAAAATCTAAATGAGTGTAAAAAGCCACATGAGGCCTATGCTCAAAACTTGCAAAGACGTATGGCTTCAACCCCTACTGGTCCCAGAAATGCGAATAACCCTGACGGTGCTTCAAGTATGAAAATTTAAATCATTGAATCAAGAATTGTCCCCAAATTTAGTGTCAAAATTATCAAAACTAGGGACACATGTATTTTAATTATGGAATACAAGTGCACAGAAGGTGGAATAAGTTCTCAGTGACCAGACAATACCAACACCAGCCTCGGCACCATCTATTATGTCTCCTCCCTCAGCCAGAAATGTGGGACCTTATAGAAACCCTCAAAGAAGAAGTCAGCCAACTACGACCCCAACTCAGCCACCTTCAACTTGCATATATTATGTTGCTTAGGCTGTCATAGAGCTGGGAGAGCCTTCTCTTGAACTTTAAGATATTTTTCCCTTTATGTCATCAAGGGTTACTATTCTTTTTTATATTGGCGCTTCTTGCTCCTTTATTTTTGAACAACTTATTAATTCTTTAGAACTAAAACCTATTCTATTGCCTACAAAATTATCAATAGAAACCTCTCTTGGCGATGTTGTGATCCCAAATGTGTATTGTTGAAATTAGGAAGTAGTAATCAAAGATCAAACCTTTCTATGGGATCTAAAAGTAATAGATATGTATGATTTTGATGTGCTTCTAAGAATGGTTTGTTGGTGAAATACCAAGCCAATATAGATTGTGATCGTTGGTGCGTAACCCTGATGACTCCTTCAAGCTTTGGTGTTTATTTTGTGGAAAATGTTAATTATAAGGCCCCAAAATTTTTCGCCAGCACTGTAGCAACACTGTTGCATCTTTGTATAGTATTGAATAGTGGTCTTATGAGGTAAGTTTGACATCAGTATGTTGT
>MKEJ01077988.1:0-13549 GCA_001753735.1 Embelia ribes
TGTGTGTGTGTGTGTGGTGTGGGGTTGGGTTGGGTTGGAGTTGGGGGATAAGTCAATCACATGGAATAATTAAGGAATCAAACCAAAAGTATTAAAAACATTTGAAAGCGCAACCATAGAGATCATAACCGATTACCATTACCTTGTTATTGGCATGTTGCCTAATATATTATATATTTTCATGACACAAATAATTATATATATTTAGGGTAAATTACACTTTACCCCATGAGGTTTTTGATAATTTCATAAAACCCCTAAGATCTTTGAAATCCCCATGAGGTTTTATTCTATTTCACTTTACCCCCCAATTTTTCAGGGGCAAAGTAAAAGTCGGATTATCTTTTAGACTGACTAACTAAAAAATTTCTAAAATTACCCCATAAATAGTACATTATGTCTAGTTTTTTGTTATTGCTTTTTCAAAAAATAATTTATATATATAAATATAATATATATTTTTTAAAAATATAATGATATTTTTTGTTTTTATTAAATATGGGCTTCAAAATTCATAAAATTAGGAGATGAAGTGAAGGTAATATGGTCCTTTTACATAAAAATCAAACTTTGGTTATGACTAGGGGCAAAGTGTAATTTTCAATACCCCGGGGGTAATCTGAAATATTCAGAAACCTCATGGGGATAAACTGTCATTTACCCTATATATATTGTTATCTATAAAATGTACACGGATACTTTGAAAAATATTTTTCCTAGCTCCAGACTGATTACTTTTTTGTACAAACCATTGATTCTAGAAAATTGGAACTTTAGGGCAAAATGTTATTCCCTATTATGACAATTAATGATTTAACAAAAATTATTCAATAGTCACATATGCTTCTCTGCAAATGCAAAATTGCCCTTAATTGGAGCTCGGATTTCATAATAGGAGGAGAAGTATGATAATTAATAAAAAAAAAAAAAACTATTGATAGCATTATATATAAACACAATTTATCTTATGCCTACCAAGATGCTTTTAGATATGAATAAACGAGAAAAAATTAAGAACCAATAATAATAAAAATCCTAAATTGATATGCTAATAGTCCTCCTAATATTTGGTCAACCAAGTGTATCATAAAATAATCATATACCCTAATCTCACGGTGGTCATAAAATTTAAGCATAGATGATGTTCACTCTTCGTTGACTTTGGACCAAATCACGGAATGTGAGAATATATGTAGTATTAATTTTTTAGCTGTTATTAATTAAGTTTAATAATTAATTATAAATTCCTCTTACACATGTAATGGTTGTAAAAGTGGAAAAGTTTTAATTTCCCGGAGAATCTAGAGCGGATGAAGCGCTGACCATAGTTCTAGCAAAATAGTAACAAATGATTATATAAATATTTTTTTAACTCATCTTGTTCTCTGCAGAGATCATTCCATAAAAAAATCATATTAGGAACAAATTCAAAGCCACACATGGGGACTAGAGCACAATATATTAAATTAATGTGACTGATAATTAATTGTTGGAACAAACAATATATAAAAATAAATGATATAATTACTTGGAAATGTAAAAGGCAGGTTAATGGCTGGACTGGAAGGGATGAGAACAAGAGAAGGGAACAAATGGGAAAAATAAAAGAGAAATTGTAGTGGAATCAGACAAGGTCACGTCTGCATCTCACGTCACGTGACCACATAGAGAGAATACCTTAAGTTGAAAATTCGGTACAGTACTTGCGGTAAAATAATATATATATATATATCATAATATAATATATTGAACAAAAATTATAACAGATTTCAAACATATCAAAACATGTGAATAGTAAATAGCAAATTATAATATATTGCAACAAATTATAATACATTGATATAGTGTTATAAAACATGTGAAAATTTTACACTAATATACACTGAAGTTTGAGCCTAAGTTGACCCCGAGTATTATGCTCATTTATTTTATTTTATTTTATTTGTTTTAGTAATACTTATTGATAATGTATCTTAGACCACGAATATGGGTTGGTGACTAGCTTGAAAATGGATCAACCTTCAACATGTGTTAAAAAATCATCTTAAATGGTAATGGGATTAGTAATTTACAAGAGTGTCCTAGTGACTAAGCAAAATTTAATGTGAATTAAAATGAGTTTCAAGCATATAGCAAAAATTGCTGACAAATTTAGAAAAAAATTCAAAGGTCTATAGCTGTACCGTGTTTACGCAAAGAGGGGCATGGAACTTACAATCTGGAAGAAAATGTAAATAATTATTACATGCCACTATTTCGTGTAATGTGAGTACCACTATCATATATATGTAGAAAACTGAAAATTTGTCAGGTTAGTATGAATTGACCATCATGTAAGTAGAATTATTTGATGTTAATTTTACATTTGAATAAATGCTTCTACTCTTATATTGTAAATTTCCAACCAGGAATGGGGAATCAACAGATAAATGATTATTTTATGAGGTTAGCGTAACTTGACCATCATGTTAGTATAATTATTTGATGTTAATTCTACATTTGAATATTTTCTTCTATTCTTTTCAATTCTCAACAGATCATATTGGTTTTGACGCTAGGAATATTTGGACACGGAGAGCGAATATTGGTGTCTATACGTGCAATGTTATTATTTAATTTATTCAGAAACAATGCTAGCCTATTCATTTATTTGGTATTTTTGGATGGATGAAGATTTTATACATATATGTCTATAGAAAATTTCTACATACACCCTAATCATTTGACATATAAGAAAGAGAAACTAACAATATTGCTTTGAAAGAACACATGATTTAAGTATTTTAAATATACAAAGAAAATATAATTTAATGTTGAATTTGATAGTTTTCTGTTAGTTTTTCTCCACTTTTATATATGTTCTTAGCTTAGTTCTTCCTAATTTTACATGTATATATAGGGATATTGGTTTGTTCGTTTTTTTTTTTTTTTAAAACAAAGAGATGTCAAATTTAATAAACCCTTCAGAGGAAAGGAAACCCAGAATACAAAAGTGTCCAAGAAAACAAAACACATTACAGAAAATTCAAAACTATACAAACTATTTAGGACATCTAAAATTACAAATTTCCATTGTATCCATATTAAAAGCTTCAATAGCAATTCTAGACATAGAACTCGAGAACGAAAAGGAAGCTTGGAGATTAAAAGCTCCTAATTTGGCAAGACAATCTGCTATATGATTTCTTTCTCTAAATTGATGCTTGACATCTAGAGCCACTAAATCCAAAAGAATCAAAATATCACTCCACAAGAATTGCAACAATAAAAGGGGAAATGAAATTCCTTTAAACCAATTCACCAAATTTAAAGAGTCTTTCTCAACATATATCTGATCAATACTTAAACCATAACAAATCATAAAACAAATTACCACAGTGTATATGTGTTTGTATGAGAGCCTAGGGAAAAGCAAAAATCATAAACCAAATTACCACAGTCATCCTTTATAATATATCCACAACCAACTAATCCAGGGTTGCCAAAAGCAGAGGCATTTATATTAATCTTCAATTTGCCAGATGGAGGGCATAGCCATTTCACTAAAAAAAGGTTTGTTCACAAGACAGACAGAGGATTTCACTTTTAAGAATATCAGAGATTCTAGGTGACCATGAGAAGAAATTTTATGTGGAGTTATAATAAAAAAAAAAAGATCTCTAATCCTTTTAGAGACCTTAACTATAAATGACTTGCAACACATAGGCTTTTCATCAAATTTATGATCATTTCTAGCTAGCCAGATTTCCCATAAGATTAAAAAGGGGACCAAATTGGCTACCAATTGAGATTTGGATTTGAAAGAGTTGCACCAAGATGAAATAGATGATTGCCAAGACAATTCCTTAACATAGTTGAAACCAAAAATTGCACTAAAACAAGAACAAACCTCTACTGTTACCTCACTCTACCAAATTAATGATACAATATATACACAAGTCATACAAATATAGAAATTGTTATATATGCAGATATTAAGATAACATAATGGAATTGAATTGATTACATTAAAATCCGATCTCTATATTGCGATTATTATTTTTAAGTGTGATAATTTACACTTGTCATGAATTTAAAGGCAATATGTTTTTTGCTTAAAATTTTAAAAGGTCATATATCCTTTTTATAGCATACTTGTATCAAATTTCTTGATTTTAGTTTGCAAATATGGAATTATTCTTTCCCTTCATTTTATGCTGCAATGCTTTGATTTTAGCCCTTTTATATAAATTTCAATAAGCTTTATAAAATGTTACCAAAATGGCCCAAAAAAAGAACCCAACATTGCATATTACATTAGAGAATTTTACAGATGGGCCAAACCATTAAACAAAGACCAACTTCATAAATATTTAGCAAACAAACTAAAAACATGCCCAACAGCCCAATTTTTTAATTCGGACTTCACCCAACCCGACCTGACCCGACCCAAAATTTTTGTACTTTTACCCAACTCGATCAGGTTGGGTCGGGTTAGGTTGGGTCGGGTTGTATTGGATCTGATCCGGACTTCATTGCCATCCATAAGCACTACCACTGTGGATAGTAGCCAAGTGATAAGGGGAGTGGTGAAACTTCCATAGAGCAATAGAGTCAATGGTTCGACTATGCCAAGAGATAGTTGCCTTTGGGCAAAGAAATTATTACGGTCTGGGGCTCCCTTTATGTCTCTGCACTTCGGTGTCTTATGGTGACTTGCTGCCCAATTCCGATTTACTACCTCCAAAATTAAACGAAAAATTATGATAATATGCGAGGAGGGTGAGTGAGAGGTGAGAGAAAAGTGGTAAAGGGAAGTGGCGGAAAGATGGAGAGGGAGAGATGGGGAGAAGTAATTTAGGCATTAAATATTTATAAATTAAGTTTAATTAATAAAATTTTCACAAATGAGAAATTTGGACATTTGTCAAATAAAGAGGGGAGTGAACTGAAACATATATAGATGAAGGGAGTTAACCAAAACGGAGTGGTAGATGAAGGGGGTAAAGTGAAATTTATCTTAATAAATAATATAAATCGATCTAAAAAAACCAGAATATTTATTATTAGGCTCGAGTTCGTATGAGTCGAGCTTGAACAAAAAAAAATAAAACTTATTAAGTAAATGAGCTGACCCTGATCACACCCTTTAAACAAATTAGCCAAATTTGAATAGGCTAAGACTCGACTCGACTCGACTCATTTGCAATCCCACCATTCTATCTGTCCAAGAAAAATTGTATATTGGAGCACCTTTTCTTACCAAACTCCAGGTAGTGGTCCCGCTGCCCAGGTGGGTTTTAAGGACACCCTTAGCCTTGAGAAAGAAAGAGACCATAGCCATGGGAACAACAAAGTAGGATAGAGACAGGGCATGGACATTATACCAAAATTATGCAAGGCAATGAGGCCAAAAGCTCACCAGTCATAATAAATACCCACTAAAGTCACTCGTCAATTTATTGATAAAACCCCAACCACTACTTCCAAAAAACAAAATGGTGTGCCATTTTCCTTGCTCACTTTTTTCATCGTGGCAATTGACACTGAATAGATTGATAGCCTTGTCATGGTTAAATGTGGGAATGATTACTCTTAAAAAGAACAATCTACCTAAGGGCATTCACTTCGGTCTTTCTAGTCAGCCTCTAAATGGTGCTGCCTGATAGAAGTGCTATGCAAATTCTATCCGATTCATTCGAAGAATTGATTGTCAAATCAACAGCTGAGATTAATTTTTTTTTCATTTAATTTTTTTTATAATCCATACATTTAATTTTAACTATTGATTCAAAAATTAACAGTTAAACCGGGAACAGCCTGTCCAGCACCACTGCAAGGCAGACCGCCCCTATTCGCCTTTCTGTAATTGGAAATAGAAGAAATGCTCTAGATCAATATTTCTATTTTAATAAAATTCTAAATTTTTTTTTCAAAAATATTATAGTAGATTTTTCAATAGAAAAATATATTATTCATATTTTCTCAACTGAAAAAATATTATTTTCCCACAACAACGATAAAACTCCACTTAAAATTATGGAAAATGTTTTTTTATATTTTATAGTATATGATATAATTAGTTGAATAATTATTTAGATAAAAAAAATTAAAAGATTATTGTGAGTGATTTCTAAAATGGTGATTTCTAATAAGAGAAATAAGTTTTTAGAAATTGAGATTGAGTAATTAAATGAGAAAGACTCATGCTAATTCTCTAATATTGCAATGTTAGAGCATTTGCAGCATATTCCTATATCTCATTATTTCCCTATTTTAGATAATCAAACATTATGTAACTTATATTTTTAAGCCCGTATCATATTTCTTAATAGTTACCTCAAATAAATAATGGGCAAAATGGTTCCCCAAATTTGGATAACCAATTCCCATTAACTAAAAAATTTCTCCATCATCTCCGAATTTTCTCTCCCACATTTAAACATTATTTATACTTCTCCGTTGTTTCATATGTATTCAAAAGAAATCAACACCACCTCAGATATTATGTGATTGTAAATCTATTTTTCAAAAAAATATTTAGAGGCAACGTAATGTTTTTACATACTACTTGTAGTTGCGCTCAAATTGAATATAATAGTCAATTTGCTTTCCTAATTCTTTAGCACTCCTTCATATATTTTATACAGAATCGTTACATATTTCTCATCTCTCTGTCTCTATATATACATATAATTTAAAATTTAATGTTAAACCTATTGAATATAAATATTTTTAATTATATGTAATGAAAAATATATGTCGAAATGAAAAGTATTTGTATATATAAAAGTAATACTTTAATATTGTAGAGAACTTGATAAGTAATCTAATGTAGAATTCAAGCAATAAAGATTTTGTAAAATAGATAAAACGATATTTTTTTTTGTATTTTGGGGAATTTGTAAGGAGAAACTAATGTGAATGACCTAATATATTTTTCTCATCCATGCTTATAAAATATGGCTTGCAAATAAATATTATTTTTATTTTTAGGAGATTCAAGAAAAATATCCAGAAAATAATTGTATAAAAAAATTTATATGACTTATATATAGGCCATTTATCTTTATTTGAATATATTTTAGACCCATAAATACAATTTTAATATTAAATTATGATATTTAGTTACTGAAGTAATTTTGTTAATGTCATAACGGCATTCCATAAAGCAAATTACTTATTTGTCCTTTTATAATTATTAAGTAGGTTAAAAATTAATATAATTTTATGGCTCATTAAAGAGTATTTTTGGGGCATAAAAAGGAGAAAATCTTTTATGGCTTTACACTTTTAGAATATAATTAAATTATATTACTATATCTTTAAATATTTAAGTTAGTTGTTATTAAATTAATAAAAGATAGATTTAAATGGATGATACTAATACGAAGTATATTGAACATTTGTTTAATACTCCTAAGTCCTAACCACATTAGATTATCTTCAATATAGATTTGAGATACGTTAAATTTGATATGACCCACCTCTTAATTTTGTGTATAAACCCATGCCTATATAATTAAGAGAGTCTCAATTGATTTATATAATTGCACAAATGACTGAACATATTTCACGAGTACAAAACTTATAAATATAATCTTATTTCGAATATTACTTAATCAAATGTCAACTAATTATTTTTTATATATTTATATAATCACTGTCCACTATTGTGACAATTCATATTGTTAAAGATAATAAGTAAAGTAAAGAATAATCTTATTTTGTCTTCCACACACACCGCACCATCTTAATCGATTTTTTATTCTCAATGTAATTTATATGAATAGTTATTATATTTAATTCATGTATATTCTAATTAAATATTAAAATTTTGTTTACAATAAAATTTGTCTTATAATGTATCGAATATAAAGGATAGTCTTATATAATAGAAAATAAAAAAGTAATGATAGCTTCTATATACACAATATAATTTAAGTATTTTTTTAGTTTTATTTTTTCTTTAATTAGTGAAAAGTGCAATATTATAGTAAAAATGTAAATTGTGGTTTATTTTACAATCAGTTATTTACGTTGATTTTGTAGCAATGATAATTTTTACCTTTTTATTTTTAATAAAATATATCCACGATTACATTTTAGTTTTTACTCTTATACAAGTTTATAATATTTTTGTTAAATAGAAAATTTTGAAATCCATGTGCAAAGCATGTAAACGTCTGCCAATAATAGAAAACACATTAAATATGAGCAATTTAGAAAATTGACAAAATCTGTTTCTAGAATAAGATTAACTTTAATTAACATTAGAGAGTTGGCATGCATGGATGGTTAATTTGCATAATAATGGTGTTTATATGATATATATACACACACACTAGGGTTGGCCAAATACGGAAATATATATCCTCTATAAATTCTCTAAAGCAAATTGCGAATTACATACTTTAATTTCTCATTTTCTTCTTGATCACATCGTAAGATTACAGTAATGGCGATCCATGTCTTCTTTGTTTGTTGCCTTGTCAAGCTCAATAGCGAAAGCTCGAATTAGGTATAATGCAACAAATTTTCGAGGTACTATTTATTGCCTTGCTGATGGGAATATGCATGGCCTTTCCACTCCTCATTTACGTGGTAATACATCCTAAATTACATTTCATTATTTAAAATCCTTCATTAAATGTATAACAATTTAACAGAAAATTGTACTCAAGCTGAAGGGGATTATGATTCCGCAACCTTTTCATTATCACTTTATTCGCTTTATTGCAGACGCCGTCATGGATGTACATTGTCCGTGTGGTGGAACTTGGATGTTTAGAGTTACAAATGCGTCTAAGACTTTAACCTAGATATTTATTCAAATCTCAAACCATCGGTCAAATATTTCATCAGCAATAGAGGTGGTGACCCGGCTCTCTAGATGTGATAGTAGCTTGCCAAGTAGGGGTGAACTAGAATCACCACTGACATTTGTTGGGTACAACAACATAGCGGAAGCCGGGTGCACCAACCTTGTCCCAACTGGTTTTTGTTGCGTGGGCTAAACCCGAAGCATTTTGAAAAGAATTAACTAATTATATGCATATGAATAAGGTTGATTATGTTACAAATAATGGAGTCATCTACAAATGCCTTTACGTGTAGTTTTTCTATATTTGAAGATTGAGAATAAGGGAATTAATCGTACATGGGTATCTATAGATGATATTGCACTCATGTACATGTGATACTTTGTTGTGGGTACACGACGGGTAGACCGAATTAATAAGACATGTTCATCTGAACATTCGATAACGAGAATTTTGGATACTTAAGAGTTAACCTTAATGTAATTTCAACAATCATTACAAAAACTGGATTTATTACTACGTCTATGGTGCCCATTGCACATCCAACAATCATTATATATTTTTGTCAATGAAATCGTCTGTAATTTATGGTGTTTTTTTTCTGTTTTGCCTCAGTTATAAATTTTAAAGTTTCATTTAGTTTTCATGTACATGCAAAAACTGGACTAAACTATTTAATGTTTGAAAAAAAAAAAGGAATGACATTAGCTATAAAAATATCAATGTTTATAAGTTGATATTACAATTCATAAGGATTAAAATTAACAAATTTAAAAACCACAAAACATGCAATACAAATGATATGATCAAAATAATAACTTTTGCTCCAATTCTAGAGGTGAACTTCGTCCGAAACTAATCTAAATATTGATTAGCCATTGTTAGTGTACGAAGGTTATTTGAGGATTTTGGTTGATTAAATTAAAATGTTTGGGATAATAATACTAATAATGAGTATATTACCGAGGTAGTGGTTTTTGAAAGAAAAGTTGAATTAAGTGTTGAAGTTGGATATAAAATAGTGATCTATAATATGATGTATATATCAATAGGCTGTCTCTTTATTATACTACCATTTATCAAAATACTAAAAAATACTCATGCGTGGACTGGTTAGTAAACGTAACTTGGAAAAAATAAATACTACACAGAGAAATGAAAAAAATATATATAGAAAAACTATTAAAAAGGACTGGAGTAAATATTTGCAATAAATATTCTTATCTTAACAGTCATGTAATGTCTATCCGAAATAAGAACAATCATGATTGTGATTAAATCAAGTTAAATTCCTTGACATTAACTAATAGGTGGACCTGGTTCGGCATGTCAATACCCATCGTAACAACAGCTCACATTAAATATTTGAATTCTCAAAATAAAATTAAATAAAAAAATTATTTAATCTCAACGACTAATTCAAAAATTAACGAGTGCAATATAATCGATACAATCTACTGCAGGCAGAAACACATATCCAACAAAACCACAAGAAAGAAAAACAAAAACAAAAAAGTCCCTAGCTAATAGGTGATCCATTATAAGGTTCCAAATATTTTTTTAAAAAATATATATTTTTTTCATATTTTACACTATTATTGATTATTTTTTACAATTTTTAATACAAAAAATATTTTTTTTTCAAAATTTACCAAAGACACGTATAATATTTATAAATATTATTTAAAAGTATATATTTTTTAATTTTAATATATTTTTTAATTTTAATAAAAAATATATATTTATATACTTTTAAAATATAACAAAAGGACACCATTGTAACTTTCATGCGTAACACCAACAAAATTGTGTGATATGCCCACTGTTGTATAGCTCAGTTAGTATTCGGGCAAGAGTTTCCATTAAATGGTAAGAGTTTGAGTTTTGACAGTCGCAATGTGGAATTTTCACTTCCTCTCGATGGGTAGATTCTTGTGAGTGATTTCCTAACTTACATCCTCCACGAGACTACTGAATCGTGGGGACGTTCAAGATGAGCAATTTTTACTTTTGCAACAAAAAATTTGTGTGATATAGAGAAAGGTGTACAAAAAGTCTTGTCCTCGCAGGCATTAGAGTCGACTTTACGAAAGTGACACTTTATACCATAAATGTAAGTTATTTCTTTACGCAAACAACTTTCAAAATATATCCATCTTCTTTAAGGGAATTTCTTTCCGTACAAGAATTTTATTTTTTGAAATGCAGATGAACTACTATATTTTGAGGGTCATATATTATTATAATAGTGAATAAATTTTTATTAGTAATTTTAAATATTTTTTTATTAAAATTACTTATATAAATTATTTATAGTTTATAGTAATTTTGTTATCAAAATACAATAATTTCATATAAAAAAATTATTTTATTGAATGCTAATACTTATTAAGAAGTATCCAATTCAACACGAAGGGGAGGAAAGTGGTGGTCACGTTTTTCCCACTTTAAAAATTTGTATGAAATTTATGTGTAAAATAATAAAAAAAAAAATCATTTCATAAGTAATACATGAGCTCTGCCTGGCGTAGTATTTTAGATTCGCTATTGAACACCAGTGAAATCACTTGTTACTATTTGCTTTCTATACAATAATTTTTTATTGTAATGTACACTAATTTTTTATGCGGAATTATTGTGTGCTTCGAGAATAATTTATTATAATTATTTTTAATTAAAAATACTTATAGTAATTTAACCTTAATTTCTAATAATTTGTCACAAAAATACAATGATTATTGTAAATTACAAGAAAAATATTTCTTTTATCTAGAGGATTTCCCACTTATTAAGTATCGCAATTTCCCCATTTAGCTAATAACATGGTGTCAATGTGTAAAATGCAAACAATGTGTGCGCATATGAGATTGTTTTGGTGGCCACTATTTTATGTGTCGTTATCCTTTCTGTGCGCATTATAATTGAGATTATCAAGGTTGGCTCCCATTTTATATCCTTTGTCTATTTTGACAGCTTAACTTCTATTTTTTTTATGATTCTATAATATAATTACCTTCTATATAAATTGAATACTTATTAATATGTCTCCGAGTAACGTAATCAAATCCTCAAAAATGTAAATCTAGAGCATGTGAGTAAATATTTAATTAAATTACTTTAATAACTTACAACCCATGTCAGAAAAGCAAATCTGCCAGAGTGTACTTTTTCTCAATTTTGTTTTCACGTGCTTAAACCAATTCAATACAAGTATAATTAGTTTTAAATTAAAATAAACACTAATAATAATTTATTTTTAATTTATAATAATTTATCCTAAAATTATAATAAAAAAATTTCTTTTATCGAGTGAACTTCCTAAACAACGAACAATTCAAAAATTTCCAAAAGAAATAAAATATTTTTTATTTTTAGAAACTTTTATTTTACTTTGAAATATTCCTATCATTCTGGGTCCAAAATCACATCAGCTCTTGGTTTGGTGAAGAGCTGTTGCCTGATTTTTTTAATCTTTTTTTTTGTGGTGAATTACACTAGTGGTCCCTATAGATCAATCAAATCTCTATTTGTCCACATATTTTCAAATGAAGCAGTAACAGTCTCATCTTTTAAAATCAATATAAGTCAACAAAGACCATCTTACTCTTAAATTAATTGTATATTGAACTTTTTTGTATGATTTATATCATTAAGGTGATTGTTACTACATGGGTTTGTTTGATTGTAATTTTTAAGCTCAATTTTTTTTGTTTAAAGTTGATCTGCATTTGATTATTCAACTTTTAAGATAAGATTGTTTTGATATTTTTACCTTGAATGAGCTATAAATTTTAAAATGAATTCATTCAAATTTTCTCTTAGAAAAAAAATACACTCTAATTTTTTGGCTATAAAATTGAAACCAAACAAACAATATAATCAAATTTAATTTAATGCCATGCGAATGCCCATTTCATGCCCTTTCATTTGATCTATTTCCCAATCATGGATGAGGATTGATTATATCGAAATAAGTATAAAAACATATCCGATTCATATATTGTTTACTATTATTGATGAGAAAAAGTTGTATTGCAGAGGACGACTGATTGACCAGGCAAGTCCACGTGAGAAGAGAATGAAGTGAGGCACCGGTCATTATACCTATTTGCAGAAACCAACTGTGGAAATTCAATGGCTTCTTTCCAATTATACTTTCATTTATTCCCTTACTGATATGGGTACCCTCACTCCAAAAAATAGAGTTCTTGTACATATTGGTAGCCATATTTACTCTCAAACTTCTTCAATCACTCTAAAAACAAATGTACCAATATCTCGACTAGCCAATATAGCAGATTAGTATTTTATCGCTAGAAACTATATCTAGATATATAAGGCTAAAGCCTTATGTTGGCATGTAGTGTAGAAAAAAGTACTTTTAACACACACTGGATCCAGGAAAAATATACCACATTGAACATGTAAGAAAAAATAAGAGTAGGGGTGGGCAAAATTTCGGTGAACTGAACTACAAAACCGGACCAAATCAGGTCCGATTCTAAAAGTAACTAAATGTTTCGGTTCGGTTTTCAACTGTTAAAAAAATTGATTTATTCGTTTTTTCAGTTCGGTTAATGGGTTGATGTATAATGGTTCAGTTTGAACCGAACCGATATAAAAAATTACAAATATATCCCTGATACATATAAACCATCAAACCCTAACCCAGTTACCCCTACCTCATTATCTCTGCCGCAGGCTCAGTTCCCTCCCGTCCGCCCCCCCCCCCCCCCCCCCCCCCCCCC
>MKEJ01077989.1:0-16020 GCA_001753735.1 Embelia ribes
AGTTTGTCTCAAATTCGAAATGTCGAGGGGTAGTAATTCAGTGCCACGAGGATTTGATGGGATCCATATCTGTATTAATAAATTTCATAGAATTATTGATATTTTTTTTTTGTCCGTTGTAATAAATCGAATTCGAACGATTTCCAATCTATTTCTCTCGTGTTACTAAGTTAGGAACTAAGAAAAAAGTAATGACCCTTGTTGTAAAGTTCAATTTTGGTGCTTCAGTTAAACTACTCGTATTTTCTTCGATAGTTTTAGAGACATTTGTCGACTACAACCCCACTAAGTCAGACTTAACTGCCCCCCAAAACTACCAAGTCAGTCAATTTAGTTTATCAAAAAGAAGAAAATCATGGAAAAATTAATCGGGGTTTCACAATTTATTTATTTTTTTTAAGAAAAGAAAGACTAGCATGCTCTTTTTCTTTTCTATGAAACGGGGACATTATTGATGTTATTATCAACCATCACCTTGGGACAATAGCCAAATCACTTACAACTAGTTGTTGGGCACTTGATTTAAATGTTTGAGTTTTTTTTTTTCTTTTTAAGGCATAGATGTTTGATGTGGAGATAAGTTGATATTTACATGATATCTTATTATCATAGTTTCTCAATATCCAAATTCTTGAATTTGATATCGGTGTTGTTTAAAACTCTAAATTAACTTTTTATAAGTTATAGTCTTGCACGTCTCTATTGCGACTTGTAGGTCACGAGTTCATTCCGTATAAAATAATCTCTCTGGATACATAGATAAAATTACATATATCAGACCTTTCCAGACCCGTAATGTGGAAGTTTTTGCAGTGGACCTATATACATAAATGTTTGAGTATTATGTTTGTGATCTTATAAACTTCTAATATAATAGTAAAATGTTATCGGCACTTATGGTAACTTTAGTCATATTTTCTCTTGTCCGACGAGTACTAAAACTGCCTGCTAATCGATACAAATAAATTTAGGATAAATTACACTTTACCCCATCATGTTTCTGATTATTTCATATCACCCCTAAGGTATAGGAATTATATTTTACCCCAAGATTACATTCCTAGTTTAATTTTTTTGTACAAGGATCATATTACCTTCACTTTGTCGCATTATTATATAAATTTAAAACCTGATATTTATTTATTTTAAAGAAATATCATCATGTTTTAAAAAATTTGTATTATATTTATGTACAATATATATATTTTAAAAAATTATATAACACAAAAGATACTATTTAATGGGTGTTTTGGAAATTTTTGAGCTATTTATAATACATATCTGAAATTCACTTCTCTCCCAAAAACTGGGGGTAAAGTGAAATGGATATAAAACTTCATGTTGAATAATGTAATTTCAGAAACTTGAGGGGTCACCTGAAATTGTCAGAAACCTTATGGGGGCAAAGTGTAATTTAACCAAAATTTTAATAGTTGAATCAGATGAAAGCCCTACACCAAAGTCTACAAATCAAATCATTTTAAGCCCCCAAGTATCATATAACACCCTAAAATATTCGGCTGAAATTGAAGCCCACTATTAAAAGAATTTATTAAGATTTTTAGAACATGAGACTTGTCATTTAATTTATAATAAGCCCAATGTTTTTATTGCTTGTGAAATCACTTTAGTGAGCTCAGACGAAAGCCAAGTCTATAAATCAAATGATTTCAAGCCACTAAAGAAGTCCCTTATATATGTTAAGTTCTGCCTCTAGGTCCTATGTTTTTGGAATTCTAACAGTTAGACCCCCCTTTATTACAATGACACCCTAACATTCTAGCAAAATAACGATTAGATCCACAAGAGCATAGACTGGTAAGAAATTAATGCTTCCATTAAAATCAGGATATTACAGTTTTCTCTTTTTATTCTCTCATTTAATTTCTGTATTGCAAGATAAAAAAATTATTCCGTAACAGTCTTTTTCCTTTTAGAAATTTTAGGAGCATTGCTACAATATAATCTTATTGAAAAATCTAGTATTCATAGTTTCTCTATTATCAATTATTTTTTCACCAAAACTATAAAAATCTATTCCGGAGTATGGCTCTCTAAAAGTATAGTTCTATCCTTTCTTACGTGATATATATTTATTTCAATATTTTTTAAGAAATCATTGAGAAAGAATAGTGTGCCCATTTTCTCAAATACTGAATTTGGTAACAAAGTTATTGAAATTCAATTAAATAAAAAGACCAATATGAATTCTCAACATGTTGAAACTAGTCTTAGTTTTTCATAAAGGAGATGATAAGATTGTATAGTACATCTAGTCAAAGAAAGTTTTTGCCACAGCTATAGTTTAAATACAATTAGTTTCATTTTTTTCTTAATATGGAAACTCAGAAACAAACGCATTTAATAAATAGGTAGGATTTTATACATATTTGTAGAAAATTCATACAAACCTCCATGCATTTGCTGATACGTAAGAGATAGAATAATTTTTTATTATAATATTAATTTCTCTTTCATACGTGTCAATATTCTATCTCCAATGCATCAACATATATATAATAGTATGTAAAAAATTGTTATATATAACTATGTATAAAATTTTACTCCATATGAAAATTCCAAAACGGAGGATTTTCATAGGTTATAAAAAAGTATTTCAAAATCATCATCCAAAGTATTTCCCAAAAATGACTGATTTTGAAAACAGAAAACACTTTCTAGAACATAATAGCTATAGAGGCTTGGTGAACTCAGAATGATGCTCTTTGCAAACACATTTGGAAGTGGTTGTCATTTTCATTTTTCCTTCTGTTTGTGTTCTAGAAATTACAAAATACTCATGTTTATATTTATTGGATGGAAATTTTATATATAAATCGATGTGAAATTTTTTATATACATCCATTTATATATTGATGATGATGCTTAGAAGAATCACTTTTTATATAAAATATTAATTTTCACTCTACAACGTGTCAGTATATTAGTGGATATATATATATATATATGTATGTATAAAAAAAGTTATTTTTTATTTTTTATTTTTTTTTAGCGGATCCAAGATTTTTTTTAGTGGAGTCCCGTACCTGGTGCATGCTGTGGTGGTCCAATCATCAATAGACAGTTTGTTGATTGCCATTCTTTTAAGAACAATTATTGTGATAATTAAATAATAAAGTAGCAAGGTAAAGACTCAGGCTCCCACTTCGATTATTAGATTCTTTTCTCACTATTATTTTATAATAATAATAATAAATAAATAAAAAGGCAATAAGTTGAACTTACAGAGTGATTTTCCTGAGCGTTAACATAAGAATCTTTAAGCTATAAAATGTCTGGATTGAACCATAGCAATTAATACTTGGAAAAAAATGTCATACGATCTAATTGTTTTCATTTGTAATTCATACAAGGGATAAGCTCCTAGTTAGAATTTCTCCACAAACAAAATTGCTCAAACATTAGAGATTATATAAACCAGAGACGAACTTATAAATTTGCTAAAAACGACTATAACTTGATAACTTTTCACAGTTTAAAAAATTCATCATATTTTCTGTCGTAGCGTACAATTTTTTCTATACTATTTTAATCATTCGTTAAATTTTTGTTATGACTTTTAGTTTCCTTAAAAAGTTTTATACGACGTCAAATTAAGCATCACACATGGAAAAAAGCCAATTCAAAATTATCCTCAATGGAAAAATAAGAAATAGATTCACTTGACGTAGCTCGGCTACGAAGAACAGTAATAAGATAAAGAAAACAAATTAAATTAACGAGCAGAAAGAAATTTAAGGGTTTCAATATATCAAGTCTGTCTAAAATAATAACAGAATGTGCTATTTATAGGCACCAACAGAGAATTCTAAGAAAAATGAAATAAAATCATAATAAAACGTAAAAGGAAATACTAGATAACCTAATTAAATTTCCTAAGGAAATAATAGACTAACTTATTAAATTAAATAAAATATTGACATATTTAAATAAATAAATAACTTAAAATATAAAAAAAAAATTTACCGATCTCAGCGGACAAGCAAGAAGAAGCGGTCCGCCACATTCGGGGAAGTTATTCTGTAACCATAGCAGACCATTTTAGGCTTTTTAATAAAAAAAAATAAAGGTTTACGTTAAAAGAGTGTTCTATTTAAATTTTATACAAAATTCATAACTTCAACTTTTAATCTAACTCGTTACTATTGTATCCAAAAATACTCAAAGACACTTAGTCGGCCGTGGGTCCGGGTTCGAGTATAAACATTTGACTTTTCTTTTGATGAGTCAATACATAGTAAGAACTCGAACTGCCCCCACCAATAATTTGCTCAACTACCACCCATTATTTGTACGATAATTCGAGTTGGACTCAATAATTATAAGAATCGAGTACTAAATGATTAAAATATAAGATATTTTTGCAATCAATTTAAAGGTCGAATATTCGACACGTGCAATTTCTTTTTCATGAATGCATCCTCCAACTCGATGGACTTTTAGTTGCTTTGCAAAAAAAGAAAATTTCATTTTTTTTTTTTGTTCAACCATAAAGTTTGCAAGAATATTGGGAAATTTATATAAGGCTTTGAAGTTTTAGTGACTGCAATTATATGAGTTTTCGATTAACACAGTTGAACTATTTTTGTAGATTCGTTTATAAATCTTACTTGTATCAAATTGATTCTTTTTGTAATCTCTATACGTGTAATTCCCTCCACATAGGATATTCTCGTATTCTTTTATACATAATTTTTTTCCCCCCTAAAATTTTTCTTTTTTTTCTTAAGTTTCGACTCGAGTTAAGTTCAAATTCACACTTAGACTTAAACTTAAATTAAGGCCGGGCCGGGTTACTTCGGTATACTTAGGATTGAGTAGAGTCAATCTCGAGTATAAACCAACTCAATACAGGAATTATTTTATAGAAAATTACACACAATTTTTTTTTGTATGAAATTACTATATTTTAAGGATAAATTATTGTAAAATAAGAACAAATTTACTATGACTATTTTTAGTTAAAAATGTACCACTCCCTCTGTCCTACTTTATTATTGTAGAAATCCAAAACATTTTTACTTCTTTTCTACTATATTCCTAATTAATGCTATCAATTTTGTATAATTTACGATGAATTGAATAACTAAATGGCTACAATAAATAATACTATTTTAGTAAAATGGCTGTTCAATTACTTTTAAAATAGAAACTAGATTATATATTGGATGAATTAAAAGGAATATAAGACTATTAAAACAAAACAGAGGGAGTAATATTAGTTTATCCTTAATTTATACTCCCTCCATTATTTAATATTTGTCTTTCTAGGTTGTGGCACATAAATTAAGACAATCATTAATTGACCTTAATTTTAGAAAAATAAATAATATTTTATTTTATTATCCTTCATTAAATACTCCCTCCATTATTTAAAAGAACAAATTTACTATGACTATTTTTAGTTAAAAATATACCACTCCCTCTGTCCTACTTTATTATTGTTGAAATCCAAAACATTTTTACTTCTTTTCTACTATATTCCTAATTAATGCTATCAATTTTGTATAATTTACAATGAATTGAATAACTAAATGGCTACAATAAATAATACTATTTTAGTAAAATGACTTTTCAATTACTTTTAAAATAGAAACTAGATTATATATTGGATGAATTAAAAGGAATATAAGACTATTAAAACAAAACGGAGGGAGTAATATTAGTTTATCCTTAATTTATACTCCCTCCATTATTTAATATTTGTCTTTCTAGGTTGTGACACATAAATTAAGACAATCATTAATTGACCTCAATTTTAGAAAAATAAATAATATTTTATTTTATTATCCTTCATTAAATACTCAAAACAACTCACTATAATCAATTAATAGGTGTAAAAATAGAAAAAGAGTAATTAATACCCTATTTGTCCCAATGTAATTGTCTTGTTTCTCCCTTTATTTTTTATCCTAAAATATAATCTCATTTCTCTACTAGTAATTTAGTTGAAAATTTAATTTACTAAAATGTCCCTCCTAATTGTATTTTTCATCATTCTTTACATAGAAGATGTACTACTCACATTCCATACTACTATTAAGTAGGGTTATTTTTGTAAAGAAAATTAAGATATATTTTATTCCAACAGTATTAATTATAACTTCTTAATCAGTGTGAAAAGAAGAAACGGGGTCATTAAATTGGAATAAAGGGAGTACTTC
Organism: Embelia ribes; assembly: GCA_001753735.1. Classification (NCBI taxonomy): domain Eukaryota; kingdom Viridiplantae; phylum Streptophyta; class Magnoliopsida; order Ericales; family Primulaceae; genus Embelia; species Embelia ribes. The sequence continues at coordinate 6,186 of MKEJ01077989.1, forward strand.
ATTGGTTTTCTAAGTGACAATTGAAAAGGAATGGTAAAAAAAACTTTAGAATAATACTCTCTCCGTTCTATTTTAATAGTCTCAATTATTTTTTCACAAGTATTAAAAAAAATCGATTAATGTTGTTGAAACCCAAAATATTTTTACTCTATTTTCTATAATACCCCTTAATTAATTGCTACTATTTCGCACAACTTATAATGAATGGAATAATTAATGACAACAAGCAAGAGTATTTTAGTAAAATAATTTTTTAATAAATAAAAAATAAATTATATATTGGGATGAATTAAAAAATATAAATTTATTAAAATGTAACAAAGAGAGTAAGTATTAAGGAACGAAGTCGGTAATACTTTGTCCTCAACGCGATGAAAATAACAATATTTTATTGAGTGTTTTGTAACTATAGACAGCTAACATACATATGACTAACTTCGAAAAATAAATTAAGTCCAGAGCAATTAAGTGTTGGGAAAGCTGACAACTGTCTACACCTATTTTGCTCAACTTGCTTTGATTTTGTTCACCAATCTGAAAAATAACAGCTAATTTGATATATTCATTCAATTATTTATATTCAATATTTGTATCAATTTGAATTATATATTTTATAATTAGTTAGATTATCATATTATTGCAGAAGAAAAAGATTATATGACGATATAGCTAATGATGAAAAATACAATTCAAAGTGATATAAATAATTATTATATATAATTTGTATAAATATTATTACTCGATCAATACATGCTATTATATTCATTAGTAAATAGTTTGTATTTAATATAAAATAATTCTATTGGTACTCATTATTTTACTTTTAACACTATATTTAATTTTTAATTCAAATTACTATTAACATCATACTTGATAACTATTAGCGTCTCACATAATTCATTTTTTAAAATATATAACATTAATAAAAGTATGCTACAAATAAAAAAAATTTAAAATTCAAAAAACTGTTAAATTAACAAAGCAAACCAGTTTCACAAAGTTGAAATCAATTTCCAAAATAAGCGAACATTCGTCTTTATGGCAACGTCAAAATACTTTAAAATATTGTTCATAATATTTTAAAATATTTAATACCATGAATACTTATCACTCATACTTTTAACACCATTTTATAAAGCAATTAAATAAATAAATATATTCCAAAATTCTCTCATGAAAATCAATCAATTATATATCTATCACCCAACACATATAAAAAAAATTTGAATCTTTCATTATATGTATTAGGCAATTACTAGAGGGTATCAAATAATTTGTATCTAATCAACTAATTCAGATATAAAATTAAATATTTCCTTTTGACTATTGAGCAAATTTTAAGTTTTGTGTGTGTGTATATATATATGTATGTATATTAGTTTTATTGAATAACATATCTTTGAATATGAAGATTGAGAAAAAAATTTATTATCTTCTAGTGATGAGCCCATTTAGTATCAAAATATTTCCCAAAGTATTCCAAATAGTATAAAATATATTTATTAGAGAGAGAATATTTTGATTGAAGAAATTAGGGTTTAGAGGAAGGAGATGGAGTGTAGTGCTAGAAATAATTAGTGTAATGCCAATAGAAAACTTAAATCCAATTTTATTATTGTAGTGCCAATGACATTAATAACATAAAATAAAAATATACCAATAATGATATAGTGACAAAAGTAAAATGACGAGCTACAATAGAATTATGGTTAATATATGGTCCCCTCGAGGAGCACTGAAAATCACACTTTCTGGAAATGCCGACCTGGCTATTAATTACTCTCTGTTTTGGATAAGAGTAGTAGTTTAAAAGATTAATGAAAAAAAGTTAATGAAATCATTAAATATACTCAAAGATAATAAAAAATAATCGTCAAATTTACTCGACTTATCTTTATTACTTGCATGGTTGAATTTTAGTAGAGCTGACAGGGGCAAAATTGAAAAAAAAAAAGTAATGAATGCATTTTAGTTTTTTAAAATCGTCAAATAATTAGTAAAGAATTATTATTCAGAAAGGAAGGGAGTATTGTAAAATGTTTTGTGTTTCTTCAGCTTTTAAAAGAAAAAAAAAAATCCAATTCCGAAATATGAACTCAAAAAAAAATCCATCTATAGTAAAATTTCCAATTTTTTAGATAAAAACTGTGATGCACATCGTTTTTTAGCCAAAAGAAACAATTAATAATAATATTTGGCAAGGAATATTGATGTTTTCGAGTTATATTGACGCAATTATTTCTTAATGCGAAATGTGGTATTTCTGTCCAAAGAAGCACGGGAGATTATTTTCTGGTACATTCCGCGGTTTTACATTTTTCCATAGTTTATTTACTATTTTGAAATTTGATAAAACCATATCATTGTGGAAAAATTATATATATATATACATATATATCACATTTTAGTATGTCACAAGCTAATAAAAAACACGTAGGAAAAAGGAAAGGAAAAGAAGGCAAATATTGTTTTGGATAAGAAGACAATTTATCCATAAAGCAACACTTCTCGTATGTGATATTAATAACAACATATGTTTCGTCAAGCAATTACAGAAAAATAAGAAAACAAGAGGAAATTGATAATTTGTCACTATGCCCCCCTTGGACAACAAGAACCTTTTTCTAAACGTACAAATAAAGTATAACCATTATAATAAGTAAAAAAATATATATATTTTTTTTCGAAAACAGTCAAGAAATAACTTTTTCCACCTTAGGCACATGAACAGGGAAATCATGAATCTCATCCACCCATGGGTTCTTTTCCTTAGCCGGATTAATCGTCTTTAGAGCCCTCCAAACCGCGCTATTACATTTAAAGCCTGAACCAAATGCGATTTGCCATGTTCGGTCCCCCTTACGAACCCTCCCCTTGGCCTCCGAATATGCCAACTCGTACCACAACGAGCTACTAGAAGTGTTTCCAAATCTATATAGAGTCATTCTAGAAGGCTCCATATGCCAGTCGCTGAGCTCGAGGTTCTTCTCCAGCTCGTCCAGCACTGCTCGCCCGCCAGCGTGAATACAGAAATGCTCAAAAGCGAGCTTGAAATCGGGTATATAAGGCTTGATTTTCATCTTGAATACCTTTTTCGCCACTAGGGTTACAAAAAAGAGAAGTTGTTCGGACATGGGGAGGACTAGTGGTCCTAGAGTCGTTATGTTCGTTTTCAAAGCTTCTCCAGCCACTGTCATTAGGTCTTTGGAGAGGGCGACACCTACCCTTCTGGTGTCGTCCTCTTCCTGGAAAACACAACTGTAGCATTTGTCGTCTGCGCCCTTGTGGGTACGAACGGTGTGGATCAACTGATACTTTGAACGGCGACGATCAGACGATTGGTTGGATAGGAGAATAGCAGCCCCGCCCGCACGGAATAGGCAATTGGATACGAGCATGGACCGGTTGTTGCCCCAATACCAATTTAAGGTAATATTTTCCATACTTACAACCAATGCATAGGAGTTAGGGTGCACCTATTACATGTAAGGAAAATCATTAGAATTTCCCAAAAAAATAAACTTTTCTAATTTACTTTCATATCTTGAACATATATTATCAACATATGTTTAAAATTGAGTTGTTTAATTTGTGAAAAAAGTTCAATTATTGCCCTTGTAATGAGATAGTGATGGATGACCCCTCACAAGGTACCATGCTATTCATGTTGTAAGCCCAATTTTATCTGCCTAATTTGACAATAAATCAACAAACTTTCATATAGTTGGACTCAAAGCATTAAATGTTTACATTTCAAGTTTAAGCACATTCCTATTTCTAGAAAACAAACACATAATATTGGATCACCATTTCCCAAGTTGTTAAATGTAAACATGAGGCCATCAAAACACACTAACCAAAAGCTTTATTGTAGTATTATTCAGTTTTCCTTTACTAAAATTTGAATCATTCTACTAGATTCAAAATTTTAAAAATATCCATAGTCTCCTTTTTTCTTATTATTTTTTTCAATAGTTTAAAACTCTTTTTATCTTTTTATTTATTATATTCTTTATTCTAGGCTTCAAAAGTTATATAATATAGCAACTGCACATGCATAATGTTTTTGTTTATGTATGGAAATCTATACTAAGCCAGAAAACTAATTTCAAATGAAAAAATACAGCAAGTAATACCTGCAAGAGCTGCTTGGCAAGATCAATAGAAATAAGCCCAGCACTACACCCCATCCCACCAAGGTTATAGCTCAATATATTCCCCCTAAGCTTGTAGTGATTCACCACCATGGCCGAAAGCGATGGAGTCGGATTAAACAAGCTACAATTCACTATCAAAATCGCGATATCCTTCGCCTTCACCCCCGTTTTCACCAGCAGCTCGTCAATCGCCCCGAACATAACCAATTCGGCCTCTTTCCTAGCCTCCGCCATACTCGGGACCGGTGGGTCACGCATGAGAGCGGGTGGGAAATAGGTGTCCTGCCCAAGCCCCGACCTCTCCAATATCTTCTTTTGGAACTCCAAATTCTCCTCCGTAAAAGTACCATTCGCGATCGATTTCCTCATGAACACTTCCCTCGAGCACTTGTACTCAGGATCAGGCTTGAAACAAGAGAAATCGACCAAGTAGATTTTTTTCGGCCGGCTCGTAAAATAGAGGGTTGCTAAAAAGACCATTAGGGTGGAGCAAACAACAACTGTCACGAGATTGAATCTTAAATGATCCCATAGATAGGTAAAATCTTTGATTGTGAGGGTCGAGAGATGAATGGTGGTGATGCAGAGGAGCGGTACAAGCAATAGATACATAGCATGTGTGATCATGTAATGATAGCCCAATTTCACATACTTGAGCTTAACTGATAATTGGAAATTTGGGAGGGGGATTTTACCATTTTGTCCTCCATCATCCGCCATTTTTGGAGAAAAATTACAGATTTGGATACCCTTTTGGGGGAATTGAAGTGGGTATTGAGCAGATTTGGGATTGGTTATGATTTGACAAAATCCCCAAATTGGTTTAGATTTATAAGGTTTTAGAAACAGAGAATAATTAATTGAGAGATAGGTTTCGAGGGCAAGGGGGGATGTGAGAATTTAAAGGGTGGGAGGGTATATTTTTGGTTGAACTAAACTAATGGTCCTCATAGTTTAAACAAAACTTTATTTGGTCCCCATAATTATAATTGCAATAATAGTGATACTCAAACTTTTAAATGGTGACCGTTCTATAATTATTTATCAAATTCAAAACTCTTAAGGTTTTCAAAGTATAGAAGACAATATTGACATTAATCATTTCCAAAAGACTAGTTTATCCCTAAATAATCCACACGTTGGTCACTATATAAGACTTTTATTATTTAAATGGGAGTGTTAAATTTAACATGAGTGATTCCAAGAGCGGAGCCAGAAATTTGAGAAAGGAGGAGCACATTCTACTTAAAAAATAAATTCAATATGTGAAGATTTAAATTTTATTTTAAGGCTAATCTGTCAAAAGTTTAGTTTATTTGTTGAATTTTTTGAATTATCTATACAAAATTCAATAAAAAGAGAAATTATAATTTTTGGAAGCTCAGATTTTTTTTTTAATATTTTGATAATTCTTTTGAACAATTAGATAGTATTATTCTAAATTTTGATGAAATTATATGATTAGTTACCTACCATATTAATTTATATATTTCATAAAAAATTAAAAATAAAGTGATTTTATAGATAAAGAGGGTAAAAATTATAAAATTATATTAAATTAGAAAAAAAATACAATAATACCGCAAAGATGTACCATTATTAATGTTGAGAGATAAAAAAAAATGACGCATTTTATCAAGTTAGAAAAAATTTTATAAAAATATTATATATATATTTATATATTTTATTTTTATTATATTTGCATATATAATGCATCAAAATTAATTTTTATTCCAAACGAATGGCACCAAGTAAACTCCTTGCCCCAATGTGCCTCCGCCCGACTCCCATAATTTCTCCACCACCAGCTTTTTGATTGCTTTCTAGAGAGACCTTCAAAGGAAGTTTTTTTTTTTATCCTTTTCAGAAACAAGTTTACTTCATGTACAGACGCAAGAATACAAAATGCTTTGGAACTTTAATTCTAATTCTAAGTCCGGTCATATCATTATGAATTACATCATCTAAAAACAAAGGCACATAATTATACACAACATTTTCTGCAAGACTTGTGCCTTTGGCCAAGATATCAGCCGTACAGTTTGCTCATTGCTTCACGACATATATGATTGATTACCACAAAATTGAAGGCTTGCAAGAGCGCGGTCGATTACTTTCTAGAGACCTTCAAAACAAGTTTGGGAAGCAGATTTTACCCAACTAGAGCTTTAGATGTAAGCGTGGTAAAAAATTGAAGATAATGATCTGAAGGCTAGAGGGAGCAATCAAATTTTGATTTCTAACAACAGCTACACTCAATTCCTATACTGAGATCAAATAGCAGACAACTAATGATCTCACAACTACAAAGTCACATGTTAACAGCACCGTATGCTGAGATACTGAGGTAGGCCTACTAGAAGATGCTGAGAACAGAGTGAGCATGATCCAAAAATAATGACAATCAAGCCAAGAAGAAAAACTTGTCAAAGATGATAAGAGATCCAATGCGACAACATCGAGAAACAAAGATTTACCAGCAACTAAACACACGCTAAAAATTGCAAACACCAAATTTCACGTTAAGGAAAGACCACTTAAGGAGAATAGCATCTTTACAAATCTCGCATACTTAAAACCATATCATACCAGCACAAAGACACCAAACCAACCAACAATCTTTCATCAATCATATCATAACGAATAAAAAGTTCTTTCAACTGCAAAGGCATACTAGTGTCCAAATCCTCGCATGAGGGATAGAGGAGTGTGTGGACATGTGATATTGCATATTATGTGCTCCGACAATTTCTCATCAAATCAAACCTCACGCCAAAAGCTCTTATATTTTGTCGAGCTTCTCTGCTTTGACAACGGGATTGGCTTTTGCAATTGCGTCCCTTCCAGCAGCGCGGTAATCAAACGGACAATCGTGTTTCTCTGAGTAACGGTGGGACCCACAGAACAGGTTCCCACAACGGCACTTGAATCCAGTCAACCCCACCCGTTTCATGCAAGTGGTGCACCTATTGGGGCCCGCCTTAATGTTCCCGTCAGCATTCGCATTGGAGCCAACACACACAGGGGTTGCTGACAAAGAGAGAAGTGCTTTTGGTTCAACCGTGACCATCGGTACAACGTCACTGGGACCCGCAACAGAATGTTCTTTTGTATTGACACTAGATGATCCCCCTCCATTAACAATGTTCTCGATAGATGCTTGGGCAAGTTTGGCTTGTTCTTCTTTCAAGATCATCTCTTTGTGACACTTTGAACACATGTTCATGGTTGCCGCACTTCCAAAGAAACCGCAATTGTTGATGCACAAGATGGGTCCTTCTGGCGCGGATTGGCATCCAGTCTCATCATGCTCCATTTCTAACACTCCTGCACTAAAAAAAAATTCAAATTTAACTAAAGATAAATCAAATAGGGACTTCAGCCCCACTGCGGTAGCGCCAAAACCACTCACAACAACAAACAATCTCCCAATCAGACAATGCCGCTACCTAAACGCAATCCAAAACAAACCACACTTGCTCCTGAATACAAAATATATTATATATATATATATAATATATATATATATACATATATACGCCCCTCTGTGTGTATACATGCCTTTATCTGCATTCCGATTACTTTAAAACATTTCCCCTACGCATTTAGGGTTTTTCCGTACACCAACTATTAGGGTTTACGAAATAAACCGAAATTACCCAATATATACATCGTATTATCTGTTATATAATCAATTATTTAGATATATCTGTTCTGTTTTGCTCTATTTGGTAATTTAATCCTCCGTTTTTGTAAATTTTGTGATAAATTATCGTCATTGCAGATCGGAGGAGAAGGCGATTTTACCCCTAATGGGAGCATCGGGGACTCAGCGGTGGGTGTCGAAAGGTAATTCGTAGTCTTCTTTTGATCTTTAATTGCATTTATATTCGATGAAGAGGTTATTTAATCTAGGGTTGGAGCAATTAGGGTTTCTGATTATCGTTCAATTTTTTCCTCGTAATTTTTCGATTAGTAGTACATGCTATGCCCTAGATTTGCTAGATTTAGACTTTAGTAGTTTGGAATTCGATTGCTGCAGCGATGATTCGATGAAAATCTCTGAGAACGGAGACGTGGCTTTTTTGAATAAGTGCTCGAAAAAACCACTTATTTCGGCTGGCGAGAGTGCGAAAGCGTGTGCCAAGACTGATGGGAAGTCTTGGCAGTGCAAGAACGAGGTGGCGGAGGGGCAGCCGCTGTGCCAGCACCACCTAGATCAGCTGAAGGCGTACAACACCCCGGCCCACACCTTGGGTGCCAAGAAAGGAAAATCGGTTGCAACAGTGGCTACCGATAGGCGGAAGAAAAGAGTTGCCCCTTCTTCGGATGTGTATTATTACTACTCCGGGTTCGGGCCGCATTCGGCCAAGCAGCGTGGTGCTAGGGACGAGCACAACAGCCAAGCTCGACGTACACCTATGGATGTCGATAACGAAGAACAATATGATTATATTGATGATTACGAGAGCGATGAGGATGGGAACGGGAGCGAAGAGGTCGGGAGAAAGAGGGCTCGGAAGCCAGTCAAGGCTAGGTCACTCAAGTCTCTAATGTAGGGAGATTTTGAGATGTGTTGTCTTCTTTTTGTGTGAGACTTTAAGTTTATTTTGGATTTCGTAGCTTAAAGTTTGCATTTTAAGTTGATAATTTAGGTTGAAAACATGAAAGTTGTATTTTTTCTTGAGTGAAGATAGTATCTCCCTCCTTGTAATATGACAGGAAAGAGTATATTTAGGGGGTGAGTCATGTGTGACCTTGTTGTTGTGAAAAAAGTTTTTTAGTTAAAATTTGGAAATATGAGGATATTTTTGTAATTTGTCTTCTATGGTTTTTATTTATTTTTATTTTATTGTTATGGTTTTTATATTGGTGGTTATTGATGACTATGACATGTGATAGCCTCAGGCACTATTTTTGAAGTGAGAGATTCCACCAATGAAATTAATGATATTTTAATCTCTAATTATATGAACTTTTGTGCAAAATTTCTTAAAAAGAGCATGTTGTAGTTATTGAAACTTTTGGCAAAAAACTGTTTTCAATTTTACTGGGTAACACTTTATTGGTTATCCTTATTTTTTTGGACATTTTGATCTCTAAATATAAATATATAACATTTTGTGTAAAATTTCATAAAAGATCATGTGGTAGTTATTGAAATTTTTGAATTTTTTTTTCAATTTTAGTGAGTAATACTTTACTGGCTATCCTTATTTGATGCAATTATCCATTTCAATAAATTTTTATTTTAATCATCAAAATGATGCATCTGCACTGTTCAACAGTTTTCCAATATTTCCTCTTTTTTTTTATTATTATTATGAACCACTAATCTTTCCTTTATGTTTGCCTAATTAAGTTTTTTTTCCCAATATATAGTTTATTATTATACCATTGTATCTTAATGCACCTCAAATTTTGGTCATCTGAGTTTAGAAGTTACTATAATTAATGCAACTTCAAAAACACCATTACCTTAAGTGCACTCAATATCAACTAATTCAATCTACATTCATCTTAATCAAAACCATAAAATAACTAATTAATGCTCTATCATCTATTACTTGACTACACTACTCTGCTCAAAGTCTCACTACATAACATTGCATCTATTACAAAAATTAATATTTTTTTTCCCACGTCAGCACATATGGAAATAAGTTTTTTTTTTTTTT
>MKEJ01077993.1:0-21433 GCA_001753735.1 Embelia ribes
ATTTATATTGCTCATGCATTTAACGTGTTTATACAAGTTGCATATACTATATAAAATCTTTTACATATTACGGTTTAGCATTTGACCTGTATATTTATTTTCTATACTACTGTCCTAATATATTTACAGGTCCAGAGTCGGACATAGGACATACATAGATGACTATGGAGGCTTGGAGGCATGCATATTTTGTATTATAGATGATAACATCTTTTGTAGAGAAGGCTTGGGGTTTGTACTTCTTTTGTTTCGTGATTTAGTACAAGCTCATAGTATGCTATGGATTGTTGTTTTTACTATTGATGTATATTTGATACAACTATGAATTTTGTAAGTTAGAATAGGTAAATGTGATTTTTTACGTTTTCTACTTCATTATTGTTTTCTTCATTTATCTTTGTTCTCTCCTTTTTTTTTATCTCGCATTCCGGGGCATATTAGCATTTTGGGGGCGCGATAATTTGCTCTAAGAATTTTCAAATTTTGCCATTTTCACGCTCCTACACTCTCATCTGCTCTCGTTCTACAATTTGGTTACCTACAATTAGCGTACAACAGGAAAATACAAAACAATAACTATCATGCTAGCGTGTACAGATTTGTCTATTACTCCACATGCACATCACCTATAACTCGAAATAAAAACAAGTCAGTTTGTTGTGAATGATCCAACATCTAGAATTAAGCTAATCGTCACTATCTCACGCCCATTTCCGTGATCGATACATCTGAGTATTACACGGTTATGGTTTGTTCTTATCTGATATATCAGTATTTCCTAAGGTAACAACAAATATGATGATATAGAGGTTTATTTGGCGTGCGATTTTAAAATTATGAAAAGAATTCTAGTAATTTCTATAGTAGAAGACCTAGGGGTTGCGATGTATTTTTTCATTGTATGGAACATTAGTATTGAATCATTAGTCCTTGGAATTTCATCACTAAAATTCCACCAACAATAACATGGATTTCAAATTTACAGTGGAAAAAAAAAAAACTAATTACTAACAAAAGTTGAAAGTTGGAACCGAAATTTTTTAAAAATTAGGGGCTAGGGCTTTGACATTAAATATTTTAAATACGTTGACCGTAGCCTTATTAATTATGGTTGAACTCAAAACCATTCCACTAATTATTCAAAATCGCCCAATGTCAATCTTCCTTTGTTGATTAAAAAATATCTTGAATATTTATTTTATGTGAAGATATTATTTGAAGGAGAATTTCTAAGCGAGGCAAGTAAGCAAGTTTGATGAGTTCATTTTAGGTAAACTATTTCGTCATCTATGACTTACGTACTTACAGAAACAAATAGTCAAATAGAAAGGTAAAAATATAATATATCAACCAGATCATTAACGTGAATTAGGTAAGAAAAATAAAATGCATAAATAAATGAATATTAATCTTTTACACCATCCTTAATAAAGAATTTTTTGCATATCAAAGGTTTAAATACATAATGTGTGTTAAGAGCATTGAGAATAGTTTCACTTGAAAGATTCTTTATAATACCAACAGAATGAATAATGTCTTTATTTTATAGCATATTTATTTTTTATGATCTTTATCCGATTATTTATTACATTAAAATAATATCTTTCATATCTTTGACTAATTCTCACTTGAAATTCCATACATATCAATACATATAATTGCGAAATATTATCACATTCTTTTATATATTTATAAAAAATATTATCATTTTAAGCTTTAAATTTAGAAATTAAAATTAAATTTAATTTATGGATGAGAAAATTGTAAATAAAATCACTATTTAAGAAAGGGGAGTGAGGGGAAGAAAGTGGGGAGAGAGATTAATAAAAAAATTTATTTCTTAGAACTAAATATTAAAATATGATTAATATAATTAGTTTTATATTTTTAATTAATAATAATATTGGAAAGATAGTAAATAATATATTAATTTTTTAAATATAATGGTGGGTGATGCAATGGGAAAGATATATTAATTTTATGTGAGCATTTATTATTCATCCGATATTCAACTGTATAACAAATTTATGCGTGTCTCTATGAACACAAAAATTCACAAAGTCTCTCTCTGCTCAAAAAAGCTAATCTGAAGTTACAAGCGAGAAGGAAATGTGCAAGAAACACAGTTCGAAAAAGTCCAAACATACGGTGTAAAAAGCCGAATTTCATAAAGTTTAAACACCGATATACATAGGTGGGCCCACCGATAGCAACAACACATGTGCCATCACCTTCCGATTGTCACACCCTTGTACTATATATATATATATATATATATATAGTCACATTCTTATCTGTATCACATCGCGGGTGAATTACACTAGTGGCTCTCATATTATTACACTAGTGGTTCTCATATTTCAACAAAATTTTATTTTGGTCCTCCTAGTTTCAATTGCAACGGCAATAGATCTAATCAACAAGAGTAGGCGTTCCAGTTGTAAAGCAAAGAATGAATTAGATACGTGTATGTCTAAAACTAAACCAACCTCCCAATCGACTAATTCAGTTGCTCTGTGGCTTCAATTATCATTCTAAATTAGAAATTTGTATACAATTAAAAGATGCAAGGAATACATACAATATGTGCGATAACAAAAAAAAAAAAAACGATAATCCCACAATTTGATCCCCAATTTTAATAAGAGTTACATACTTTTCTTAAAATCCAAAATTTTCAAACTAAAAGATTTAATCCCCAATTTTCAGAAGAGCTACAAACTCTTTCGTCCATAGATGATCGATATATTTCACATTTTGAAATATCTAAAAAATATTATTTGCTTTTTATTTGAAATATTCAATTATCATAAAATAAGTGCATTATCACTACTATCGTTCTTATAATTATCAACAACGAAAACTAAATTAAACAAAGGGATAGCGTAGTCTATATTTTAAATTTTGATATTTAATTGTACCTAAAATAATATTTATGTCAAAATGTATTATTATTTGAGGACATACAATATCTGACCACTTATAATATTTTCTTATTATACATGGTCATAAAAAGAATAAATTACCCCGTTCTTTATTGGATGTAATTTTCAGTATTTCCAATGGCCACGTGTCCAAATAATTAAGGAACAAGCTAGCTTAATTGAAACATTGTCGAATGTTGCTGTTTAAATTGTAACTATAGGAATCAAATATTAATTTGAATAGAACTATGGGAACGTTAGTATAATTAACCCAACTTTATCACATATGCCATTGAAGCTATACCCCCCATATTCCAAAAAAATACAGATCACTTAGTGGTGGGGCCTACCATCTCTTGACTTCACTATATCAATCAAAATCTGACCGTCCGTTTCATCATGCGCTACACCACGTGGCATCGGCAGTCCACTTCAGCGGGACCCACGATGTGGGAATCCCATATGGTGGTGCTTTCTCTGATTGCGACGTATGTTTGACAAAGAATGCTAGAACGACGAGCTCCTACGGTCACAGGCGGACACGTGGCTCTCGTTTGTTGGGGCGATGCGATCCACTCGGTCGATAAAAATACAGCCATAGTAATTCTGAACATAATTTGCTATAATTATTTTTAATTTAAAATACTGATAGCAAATTAATTTTAATTTATATTAATTTGTTCTAAAAATACAATGTTTCTGTATATTGCAAGGAAAACTATTCTTGTATTGAGATGACTTCTGCATCAATTTGTTTTTATTTTATTTCACTTTTACATTGATTTAAGTCTTTTTTTGGTTATATATAATTAGAGAAAACCGAGTATCTTTTACTGCTTTTATTTCAAGAATTTTAAAATTTTTATATTCTCGCATTTGCACCCTTTTTCTCCCCTTCCCATACATGACCTGGTTAATCTGGGAAGAACCAACGAATCATACACCGGTGCCAACCATGTAATGTATTAGAGCTTTCACAACGGGTTTTTAAATGTGGAATTTCTCTCTTTATTTTTTTAAATAAAAATTGGAGGGAAAAATATCTCCTACCAGCCTTTCTAAATGCAAAATTATTTCTAAAATTGCTACAGTAACTTTCTCCAAAGAAAAAGATGCTATCCAAAAAAATTTTTATTAAGAAAATATTTTTTTCTCACCAAAATAAATTAAGTACTATATTTAGAAAATTATTTTTTAAAAATATTTTTTAGAATTTATTATTTATATATATTAATTTATTGACAACATAGAAATGACAATTTAAAAATTCTGATGTGACATATTTTTATTTTGTAAGAAAGATGAGATTTTTAAATTTTTAGACTGCTCTTAGTATTGAGCTACCCAGAAGAATAAAAGGAGGTGATCCAATTTGTTTGGACGAGGCAAATTTTTTACTATATCTTTTTAAAACAAACAATGATGCAATAATATTCACTACATAGTTTAATTAAAAATTTGTTGTTTTAAACAGAAAGGAAAAAAAATTAATTTTCTAGATGCCTACTTATGCATGATTCTGTTACACAATTTATTGAAAAAGTGATTATTTTAACATTTTTTATTCTAAGTGATATTTAAAATAATTTACGGCTTACTTTTATAAATTTCTATAAAGATTTGGAAGGATGAGACGGCTCTTAATAGTCTCACTTCAGTACGTGCGTGAGGATATAATGTTAAAAATACAAATCTACGTCAATTCACTAGCTACGTCTGGTACACACCTAGGAATTTGGATAAAATTTTGTTTAGCGATTACAATATTATTCGTAATTAAAATTTTTTTAAATATTCATTGTTTTTGTGTGAATTATTTTTTTTTTGATATTTTATACCTCCATATTATAAATATTAACGCCCTATAATAATTTACATGACATTCAACATATCAATTTTGGAATTAGTGACTATGCTCGTGCACATGCGATTTGACAATTATACTTAAAGTACCAAATAAGAACATAATGAATTCCTCTCTAGTAGTCTAGTTAGGAGTTACATGTAGTCATAAATCGAAACAATCAGTAAGCTGAATTACATAAGTTTTTAGAATTATTTATTTATTTATTTATAAAAAATAGAAAACCATTCACTTGGCCTTCTTCCAGATGGTTTATAGGGACATGCCGTGAACGAGACGGACAGTGGGATGGTGAAAGCTCACTTTTATAACAAATCAACCAAATATATAAATAAAAAAAGTGGGAAAAAGGTTACTTTTTTAGTGACAGGCAGGAATGCAAAACTTCTTAAACATAAACATCTTATGGGGGATACAATTCTATATATGTATTGTGAATTGCAAGGCAAATAAAAGTACTGATAGTTGATTGAGATTTTGATTCCTTTTCTCAATTAAAAGAATCTAGACTTTTAATTGCTTATGTTCAAAGTATTAATGTGGTCAAATCTTACTATAGTAGTTATGACGTAATTCTTAAGTTGACAATTTTGTTTTCTAATAATGTAAGTTTATCCATAGACAACAATATATTGAATATTTGAATTAGATGAAGAAACTCAAAATCAAGTAAAAACTACTAATATACTGCTCATACTCATAAATACGTGAAAATAGTTAAAAAGATATGTGGGGGAATCATATGGATGTAAGAATTTTACCAAGAACTTGGAGCCAATTGGGAGTACATGATAAGGGCTCTATATTTGTTTTTAATGTGAAAGTTCACAGAGTATATATATATATATATATATATATATATATATACACACACAAATTAAACGACAATTATTTTTGCCTTAAATTTCTTTGTATTCATCTTTGACAGATAAAAAGACTTCCACTGCCCAAGTAGGACATAAATTAGTGATAAATCAACGTCCATATCACAGGGGTTTGCTTTCACTTTTCTCACTGAAAGCACCCCACTAAACAATGTTTGATTTATTTGATCACCAATATCATAAAACATTAGCCACCAACTCAATTACAATTACAATGCCACAAATTTTAACAAATGGTGCTGCTACTGTTGGCAGGGAACTTGCTTCGTGGCTTCATGAACATACAATACGAGAACCTCGTGCTCTGGATTTATTCTTTATGGGCATATATTTTGTAAGGAGACGTTATATCGAGACCAAACACCGCAGCATTTTGATTCGGGAAGAAATGAAAAAAGGAAGAAAAGTAAGAATCTAAATTCTATCTGCCAATTAGCTAGCTGATCATGAGTTGAGCTTCTCCACCACTCTTGGCAATTTTAGCTTATGCAAACAGAACATGAAAAAGAAGAATGCTATTCCTGAATCTAACCAAACAGGGCCTTGCACTAATACTCCAATATTCCAATCCTTGTTGGAATTTCCAATATTCCAATCCAACTAATACGTTGGCTCCAAATACAACTCCCACAGGCACAATAAATAGCACATGTTAAAATAAAACACTAAGAATTTTCAACAAGTAATTTGAAACAAAAACATTGAAGTTATTTAATCACAATCCAAAACAAGAAACGTTTTCTAACAAAAGCCCCAAAAGTAAACAAACATTACACAAAGGGGCAAACAGCCATTTTTTCTCTAATCCTCACCAAATACCCACCACTTAGCTTATGGTGAAATGGATTTGGATTTATTGCTTATACATGGGGATTACTGGTATATAACAAAGATGAAAAACAACAAAACACTAGCAAGAGAAGCATAAACATTGGCATTGGATTAATACAACCAGAAATCGATAGGTTGGTCTTCAGCTGGGAACCCATAGTAACCTGAATATGTGGGTGGGTCAGGATAATCATCTTCCTCTATCTTTGGAAATACGTACAGAGAAGGGGCCAACATGTAGGTCTTGCTCAAGTTATCTTCCTCGTCCTGAGAGAGATCCGATTGGTCAACATATGACGTGTCACCAACTTCTAGTAGAGAGGAATGACTCCCATCAATATATTGTGGGCTATCAGAATCCTGAACATCGCTTTTCGATGAACTATTATCTTCTAGCTTATGACCTAGAGATGGATTCTTCGATTCATCCTCAGAGGCTGATTCAGCAGTTCCTCTCTGTGGTGGTGATTTTGGCGGTTTGGCGGTATCCGACTGATCCGAGTCTGTCTTTTCCTTCTGTTGGAGAAGCAGCTTGTCACTAAGCTGAAGAACCTGTAAGCAAATTGGACCATTTAATATGTCACGCAGAGTCTCATAATAACTTCGCTTGCAACTGAACAACTTCTTGATTTTGGATGCTGACTAGCAAGACAACTCTGACCTTACGTTTCTTGGCCCTTCTAAAAGTATCCATTATCCTATTGCAGATTCAATATACAAGCACATGTAATAGCATGCTTTCTTATCTGAACACCAAACTAAAAGGGCTTTAATACTAGATGGTTTTTAGCTAATAAACAACCACCAAAGAAACCCCTTTACCTCGGCATTTAGTTTCTCTTTCTCTCTGAGGAGGCCCTCGTAATCAGCCTTGAGGCTGTCGTAGCTAGACTGGAGCACATCGTAGTCCTTTTCAAGTTGCTTTGTCTTCCACCGAGCCCTACGGTTCTGGAACCATATCGCCACCTGGCGTGGCTGCAGGCCAAGGTCCTTGGCAAGCTGGACTTTGCGTTCAGGTTCGAGCTTGTTCTCGATCTCAAAGCTCTTCTCCAGAAACTGGACTTGGTCAACTGTCAAGCGCCTCTTTTTCTCGGGCTGATGAAAGAATTCATCGTATTCGTCATCGTTATCATCATCGAAAGAACGGAAAAAGGGCCTTTCAGATCTTTTGCCACCGTTGACATCTTCGAAGCTAACCATTGACCTTGTACCTGTAAAGCCATATTCAGGCATATCAACTAAAAATAGTAGCTGGTCACAAAGCTATAACATCCTTCTGGTCATCAGATCACATAATATATGCGTGGTTGCGTGCGTGTATTTCATAAGCCCGTTCATGGCTTCAAATAGTACTAGAACTAATAGTCTAACACCCACTA
This sequence comes from Embelia ribes, assembly GCA_001753735.1. NCBI lineage: Eukaryota > Viridiplantae > Streptophyta > Magnoliopsida > Ericales > Primulaceae > Embelia > Embelia ribes. The sequence continues at coordinate 7,883 of MKEJ01077993.1, forward strand.
ATAGTCTTAACACCCATATGTTTTAACAAGTATGAGGAAATTAAAATAAAAAACACACATCTAGAAGCAAAAAACAGATGTTTAAAATAGCTATAAAATTCAACTTGTCTCATCATCAGTAATCTAATTCCCACAACACAAGTACGTGATACAAGGTCAACAATAAAAAAAAAAAACTAAAAACAATAAAACCAGTTAGCACTTAGCTATATGTACAAAAACCCAATAAATAATTCAGATAATACAAAGAAAAAATGAGCATATAACACAAAAACAGAATTTCATAGAAAAAATTAGAACTATTTACTCACAGAGGCGTATTAACAAACACATGGCATACAATATATAATATATATAAAGCGTACCCATAAAAGAGGGGGAAGAGCGAGAGAGAAAGAGAGTCTCGAGTGGCTCAGTAGTTGGAGAAGAAGAAGAAGAAGAAGAAACCCTAGGGTGCAACACGGAGGTACCGGGATTGGGTGCAGCGCCACCATCACCGCCGTAGATCATCCTCCGACCCGCCATCAAATCCGATTCGAAGAAAGGTAGGAGATTAACGAACCATTATATGGAAATTACTGTTTAGAAAATGAGAATTGGGGGTGGGGATGGGGGATTGGGGATTTAGATCTTGTGCCTGAAGAAGCTGGTGATGATGATCTCGGTTATGTGTGAGGTGTGAGAACATCTGCTGCTGCTCACGCCCATCATCACACTCATCACAGATATAAATATATATATATATATATAGAGAGAGAGAGAGAGAGAGAAAGGGAGTGGTTTTATTGGAATTGAGAAGGCAGAGGAGGTTATGGGGGAGCCTTGGAGTCAGGTATGGCTCTGGAGAGACGGAGGGAGAAATATGAGAGAGATGTTTTTGGTTTCTCTGAGAAATCGGAGAAATGGGAGTGGGGGGAGGTTAAGTAGTGGAAGTAGTCCACTTGATGCGGTAACAGCATATGCTAAGTTCAATACAAAACAAATCAAATTAACAAGTAATTAATTCAATTTAAATTTAAACTAAAATTCTTTCAATCCAAATCAAATTAAATTTAAAATATTTACAATTGAAACCAAAATAAAAAAAATAAATTATTAGCTAAACCAGCTCAATTAATTTCTCTTGTGAATACAAAATATATTTCTTTATCAGTAATTTTTTGTATATCTTTAACTTTTTTTTACACTTAAATAGATAATAAAATAATTTAAATTACATATGAATCATATATTTTGAAATTGTAATCAAACATAATTTTATAATTACCAGACAAGTTATTGGATATTTGAAAATATGTGAACACTTAGGCTACGTTTCTAGATTTTCGGAAAGCCTGTCATCTTAAATTATTTTGCTCGTAGCTATAAATAATTTTTTTTTAGCTCCTCTCAGTTTTTGTTTGTTAAGAAAGCGTAATTTTATTTTAGTTATACAAGGGGAAACGTCCATTAATAATGAAAGATATAAAATAAAATTGTAAACGAAAAAAATATTACTCACGCTATCAATAAATAACTAGCTCGCTTTACGTTTTCGGATGTCTGAATTTTTGCCTAGAAAATTCAATAATTTCTAAATTTAATGCATTACTACTTTTGTGATTCAAAATAATTAACGAGAACATTAAGATAAATTTTGGAAGAAATAGATTTTGGTCATTTATGTTTCTATGAAATGTTCTAAAATAATCTTTAAAATTATGTTTAAATGATAGTACAGCGGGTGGTCACGTGCCATTGGTGTTAGACCGGATTCAATCCAAATAAAAAACCATACCAAATCAAATTAAAATCCAATAATTAAATTTAGGTTTGGATCTAAATGCAAATTGAAGTTAATCCAAACATATTTGGTTTAAATTTATTTTGAATTAAAATCCCTAAATCAATCCAATTTACATCCCTAGGGCTACCCCTACTTACATGGCCGCCTCACTTGTGGTGAGTTAAGTCAATGACTCAATTTATTTCTGGTTAAGGATTAACTTATTTATTTACAAATTTTAGGTAAATAAATTAGTTTATTTATATAAAAAAAAAATGAATGCATCCGATTTAAAAATTTTAGTTTATTTAAACCAAAATAATAAATAAGTTCAACTTAAAAGCTGAGCAACTAAAAACTATTTAGTTTTTAAGTAAAAAAACTCATAAATCAAATATTATAAGTTGTAACGTAACAAGCCCTAAGAAAAAAAATTTGATACATTCAATTTAAAATTTTCAATTTATTTAGGTTTAAACAATAAACAAGCTCAGCTTAAAAATTTAGCAGTCAAATGGTATCGAACTTTTAAGCAAATAAGCTAAACCTTATAACATGCAAATGGTACAGGAGCCTGGAGCCACCATATTCTTAACTAGTTGTTCTAATAAAGAAGTGTGTATTTGCCCTCCTGCGCTTAATCTTTTATAAACGCCTGGTGCGACCAAATTCTTAACCAGGTGTTTTGATAATGAAATGTTCCGTTAGTAATATTCAATTTAATTATATTTCCAATCTGTCGAAGACAAGATAATTCATAGAAAATCAAGTTCTTATGTAATATGAGGTTCTTCTTTTTCTGTATGTTGCGTCAACGCAACATAAAAAAACAGTGTTAAAACGATGGATTAAATATCAAAATTAGCTTTATCACAGTCTAGCCAATAAACATATGTTTTAAGGGGGCAGCATAGCACTTGTCAACACATGTTAGGGCCAGGTGTACTTCACAATAAATGTCCAAATCATATGATGAATGAGTGAAAATTGAATTTGGATAACTATACATATCTATATTGTCACGATGTAGAGATTACTCCTCTTATATTTAGAGTTGAAATTTGAAAGTACAATTTTACTATTTTAGAAATTCTTTATTTATTTTCTCTCAACTCTCAAGTAAACATTAATTAATATATAATTTTTTACTTGGTAGCAAAGTGGCATACGTAGTTTGATAAAGTGGTAAAGTCGCAAACGCAGTTTAATAAAACTCCCAATATATTAAAGTTTCTGACAAACTTCGACTCTGTTTTGCAGCAGGTGATCCTTGTCGTGAAAAACGTAGCTACTGCTACGTAAATTTTTTTATGAGAAACAAATGTTATAGATTTGTGGACTCATGTGAAAGAAAAACTACCACTATGATTTCTAAATATTATCAGGATATCAAAATCCACTGTCACGGCTGGAAATCTTCATATGCTTATGTCTTGTATGCACAAGGAGCCAAAAGTTAATAACATATGTGCTTAACATTATATAAATTATTATAAGAAACTAAAAAATTATTATGGAATTATTGAAGCAGATAGAATGCAGCGGAAAAATTATGTTTTGAATATGCTAATAACATGTATGTATACAATTAAAAATTAATTACGTTTTACCATATAAGCTGGAACTATTACCTACGAAATTTGTTTTCTGAATTTCGTTCTTCCCAAATCCCAATTGATTGTATTTTAGTAGAACCATTGCGATTTCGATCTTTTACTGTATTACCCGTAACACCCTACTAACACCTTACTCAGGATAGGATAATTGACTCGCAACGTACCTAGCAGAAAAATAAAATACTTTTTTTTTCTTCTTTAAATCTGATTTCGTGTGTCTGTTTTTCTGCTATGTATTTATATAAACTACAATAGGGAACAAATAATAAATATTTGAATAGTTGTCCCATATAGATTCAGACTTATTTTATCTCATCAACCAAGCTAGTTATTATTCATATAAATCGTAATTCATTCCACTAAAGAATTGCGACTGAATTCTCTCTTCACATATCCGAATTTAATTCGGTTCCATTGTCAATATTATATAATTTCTCTCCACATAAATATTGCAAATATCTATTTTATTAAATAAAATATTGATATATTTATTCAATAAGTATGTTACCTCCTTAAACTTATCCATTTAACTTATTTGACATGTTGGATTACAAAATCCATCTGTAGGATTTAACACGATCAAAACTTATAAGAATTTTAAGGAAGTATTATCATTTTCTAGTATGGGACGTGAATTCCATGAATTATCAATAAACAATATATGAATAATATTATCATCCAACTCACTACGTTTATTAACTCACTTTGAATCTCATTTTTTTGAATCAGAATAATAAATATTTTGCACACATGTCTAAATAATAATTTAGGATTAAGAGAATAAACGATATCCATGACCACGGGGTATTAATTATTTTTTCTAGTCAGTATAAAAATAATTATATCGATACGGTCCTGTTTCATGCAAACAAAATGTACTAGTAAAATACTAAATTCGTAATAAGCATGATTTTTAGTATAATGCTAACATAAGCTATATAAAAATTATTTTTATACTAAAATATCAGATATTTAATAAAATTTTCAAAATTATAAAGAATGTTATAACCCCTCTTATCAAAACTTTAGTTCCGTCATTATTCTCACCATTTTCCGATCCCTAATATTAACATTCGTGCACTTCAACAAGTGCTCTAAATACAGAATTAGCGATTCTATTCAGCATTTTGTCCCAAAAGGAAATATGATCTGAAAAAATGCTTTTCTCTCATTATCTTTTTGTGATTTTATAGATAGAAAAACGAATGCAAACATTAGTAATTGGCCATTTAATTTTCTTTGATCTGCTTATCATAAAAAAATTGAGAAACAAAATTATTTGTCGACCTAAGGTAATGGGAAATAAAGTTACACAGTGACACTTTCCTCGTGGCCTACTTTTGTAATTTTTTTTTTTAATTCTAGTTAATCGAAATTGAATATATAATCACTATATTTTCTATTCTACTTTAATACAACAGTGGCACTGTGTTCCTTTGAGGTAACACCAAGCACTTTAGTGCTAGTAGGGGGTACCACGAATCTTTTTTTTTTTTTTTTTCTTTTTTCACAACTTTGCTTTCTACTTTATACTTTCTTAAGTTATATGAAACATATCGGTTGGCTTTTATTTGCTCTTGTATCTTTTTAAAGTTAATGGTAAGGATTTGCACGTATTAAAAGTGTACAGGGTAATCCTCATTATTTAGAACTCATTGTGAACACCGATGGTAGTTTGGGATAAAGGATAATGATTTGCTAATCACTACCTAAGACATATTTCTGTTGACACAGTTGTCCCGTTTGACTGCACCTTAAAAATATAAAAAAAAATAAAATTGTTAGATATGTAAAAGTATAGTTTTAAGTATTAGTGTTATATGTTATAGGTGTGTTTGGCATAAAGTAATAAAAATATATTTTTTTGTATCGAAAATAGTGAAAACTAGTTGGTATTAATGAAAAATATCCAATTTCATACTTCTACAAAAGTAAAATTTTGATAAATCTAAGTAAAAAGAAGAATATTTTTGTTGGTACAAATAAATAATATCTTTTATTTTTAAGTAAAAAGCACTAGAAATAAAAAAAGGACCGGTGATTGTAGCAAACAACGACAGTTCCTTGGGTGCGATTTATCAATTTAGTAGAATGTACTAATAATCAAAATTTTCATGTGCATGACGATTTTGAAGACGCGTTTAAATACCATACATAAAGAAAAGGCTTTATGGGAAATGAAATTTTAACCGCGACTTGTAAAACTATGAAGTAGTTGTATTAGATTGAGATTTCAAAAAATTTTAATAGATTTTTTTATGATAAAAAAAGTCTTGTGATATTCAATTAAGACTTTTATATAATATAAAAAAGTTTTGTGGTATTCATTCAGGATTATTAAATTTTTTTTAAGGTGTCCAAATTCAGTGGTATTCAATCAATACTTTTTATAAGTTACTAAAAGTCTTTTGATATTAAAAATTTTGCTAATTTTGGTGGATTGTTTTACATAATAGATTTTATGTGACTTTTTAGTGAGATGTATAAATACCAAACTCATCCTAAAATTCTATCCAAACCTATCAGACTTTCTTACCCTAATTCCTTCTTTCTCAGTTGTTCCAGACTTTTCTTCTCTAGGACGGTTTGTTTGTTTTCTGGTTGTTCGGTACAATTTCTTTCTCTATTAATACTTATTTATGAAACTTGAATACTTCTTGTTGAAACTTCTTTACATTATGGATTTTGCATTTTTGTTGAAACTTGAATACTTAATACTGATAGGTAAAAAGTAAAATATTTTATATATAGGTATTAAGGGTAGTGCATTAAATGTGTCGTGTGTCGTCCCTGCATAAATGGTACTTATATGTATATATAAAAGTTTTTAAAAAAAATAAAAATAACAATAGTTGAAGGTGTCGTCCCTGCATAAATGTTATATATATATATATATAAGTTTTAAAAAAAAATAAAAATAACAATAGTTGAAGGTGTTATCCCTGCATAAATGGTACATATATATATAAGTTTTTTTTTAAAAAAAAAAACTGAAAAAAATGGTTGTTATTAAAGTGTAAATAAAAATGCAAATGACATGATCTAGCACAGTATTTCCCGGCATTATGTTATAAAAAATAAAAAATTAAATCTCAACTTGGTCAGGTCTAGCTCGTAGCTGATATGCATTAAGAGTAGATATTCCCTACTCAGTATTTTTTGTGTCTACAACAAAAGCTATTCTAAATAAAATAAAAAACCTATCTGCATATATAAATGTGAATAATCACATTGAGAAAAAAATTCCTATCACCATAAGTAAAAATGTTGATTCATAAACCTTCATCACAATGAATAAGCCATCTATTTACCAATCTTCTAATGAAAGCTTATTACAATGAATCAAATTCATCACCATGAATAAGCCATCCATTTACACAATCTTCGCACCATAGATGGCAGTTTTTTTCCCACAAAAATAAAACTCGGACGTGCCTAATTTGCAAGCCCCCACAAACCATGCACGAGCAGTATGTGCCTCCCATAAGAACCATTAACAGAATCCAGAGTCTCAAAAATACCAAAGCGGCACAATTACACCCCAAAAAATTTCTCATTTTCAAAATCAAATAAGAAAAAATTGCGAGTATGGAAACAGTAATGTGAATGGTGTGATGATTTCCCCTGTAAATAGAAAAAGACTAGCCCCACAACATGCAAAGTGAAAGGGGTGTAGTATTATAACGAACCGAAACCCAGAATAAGAATATAACAATTAAGTATATGATGAGGAAATAAAAAATGTACAATGAACAGAGGTCGATTTGGGGCAAAAACTGTATGATAAAAGGAAACAAAGTCAACAAGTCAATGAACCCAAACAAATCTCCATGTCAAAATATAATTCAAAATCCGTTTGGATTTGTGGAACTAGCCTTTAGTAAGCAGCAGAAAATCACTATCATCACAGCAGAAAAGTAGCAGCCAGCAGCTACAAGCAAAAATTAAAAGATAGTCCTAAATCCAAGTCACCAAAAACCAACCTAATTCGACATTGCATCACATCGCAGCAGCAGAATCCCCATCCTTTTTGGCTTCTCCTTTCTTCCGATTTTCAGCAACATTTCTTCCATTTTTCCCCAAACAGTACACAAGAAATTCAAGAATTATTATGAGAATGTAAATATCAAAATGGTACAACTAATTTGTAATATATATACATATATCTTACCTCACTCCATCACTGAGTAATTCCAGATCATTTTTCACTTGACAAAATGCATGTTTCAACTCTGACTCTATGAAAATCCTAGTTGTTGAAGCCTCCAATTGAATTCCCATCTTCACATTTTTAACCACTTCTTCCGCCGGGCTTAATTTACGTAAGATGTATCGGTTGTAAACGTTCAACCCGATACTCCCCAGACCGAAATAAATTGCAGCAATGGACTGATTACGAATTAAAAAATTTTCAGTTTTTGCAAACCTTGTAGCCATAGTTTTATGCTTATCTGCTGAAACTGCAATATAAAAATCCCTGAGAAAACAAGAAATTCGAAACACAAATCCAACATATTTAAACACGAATAAAGAAATAAATAAACAAAATAAAAATCACACGCACACACACACACACATATATATATAATGCATTCTCGAAATCAATGCAGCAGACATTTAGAAACACAATCGATTATAGATTCCACAACAGAGACAACAAATCATACCTAGAAAGAGAAAGAAAGAGGGTGAGCAGTGTGAAATGACAGAGGTAGTGATAGGAATAATATATTAGGTTTTAGAATTGTATTTGGATCGGAATAGGCCCATTATTAATTTTCTTCAGCTTTACTATTCCAATCCAACAAATAAATAAAATTAACAATCTCATATTGTGTTACAATAAAATGGTCAAAAAGCACCTATTTGGTGATATAATATAATGAAACTTAAAGGATGAGATTGATAAAAATTGAAATATATGGACTAAATCAATAAAATATGAAACCTTAGGGGTATTTTTAATAATTTCCCAAGTTAATATGATACATGATTGCTTTAATTGCCTGCTTGTCCAAATTGCTTTAAACGCATACTATCAGGAATCAAAAGATTATGCAATTAAAAGCTGACAACGAAATAGTTAAGGAATTGCACAATAACACAAATGAGGCCAATTAATTTCTATCAAATCCCTCTGGTAAGTACTAAAAACTAGAAACCTTCACCAAAACTGCAATTAGGAACTTAAGACACAAAGAGACAACAGATAGAAACACCCAAGTATGAGGCCATCTCTACCTATTGACTTTACTAAAATACAACCAGCTAAAGCAAAAACTTATCAGGCATCAATAGAACAAGCAATTAGAAACTAAAAAAAGAGTCAATTTCAATATACAGAAGCAAAGACCGCCACCACAATCCAAGCAAAGGTCAGTTTTTCTTTTTCTTTTTCTTTTTCCTGTCAAAGCAATCACACATGCCTACTAAATAAAGAAAACCCTTGCAAGACATCCACAGAGCATGCAAGTAGGAACAAAAACCCAAAAGAGAAAACATACACAAACATGCATATAACTGTTGCACAACCAAAATCCGTACTTCTTCCATGGCATTTATTCAAAAGAGATTCTCTTTCGGACTCCATCAATTCTTCTGCATCAACAAAGTAGCAAAAAACTCTGCAAGGAAAGTAAAATTTTGCAGAAATTAGAACAACATAAGAAACAAAACGTACTAACTCTAACGAGTATAGTCGTGGAGCTACAATCATAAAAGCAAAGACATCATCAACAAGATGAGCTCATATAATATATAATGACTAAAGCCCCACCACCTAGATTCATGATACATCATCTGATGCAAACAATGAATAAAGCATTTGTACAAGTTTATAACTGTTGCATTGTTATCAATTGGGTTCAAAGTCAAAACTAAAGTTACATCCTTGTAGATTTAGAAGAAAAATACCAATACCTGATGCCAGATTCTTCAAAATGAAAAATATATTCAGACTGTTAGAAAATGAATATTATTTTATAACTTAACCCACACACATTTCTTAATTGAATTCACATGCAAGTCCAAATCATCAAACAGCTGAGAATAACCAAACCAATCAAATTGATAGAAGCATAACATCCACATTAACCTAAAATGGGTAGTCTTTTGCACCAATTTCACCAAACAACTATTACCTAAATAAACCTACAGCAGGCAACCGGGCACCAAGAGAACCCACAATTAAAGAGTAAACAACAAATTATTTTGAAGGCGTAGAAGCGTAAAACAGCCACAGAAGCCTCAAAAGGATAGCCTTTTTGCATCAAAACCACAAACAATTACCAAGTAAAGGAAACCATCACCTAAATGAACACCACACGCAATTAGGAACAGAAGTAAATAGCCTATTCCAATCCGTAGAAGCCAAAACAACCTTAATAACCTAAAAAGGAAGTCATTTTGCATCTAATCCATCAAATAACTACTAAATTAAAGAAAGCATCATTAGATAGGACATGCAATTAGGAACTGTACAAGCAAATCATCAAAATTTTATACGAAGCTTTGGGAAGAGAGAGAAGCTCTGAGCTTAGTTTTAGCAGTTACTACTATCTTGCACCACATACTTGTTCCCGCCTAAAAATCGTTATACCTATGCATGGTGCAAGTTAGCTAATCGTGCACCATTCGTCTTCTCTGTTCTCTTTTGCAGTTTATTATGGATCCGCCAATAGAGAAGCTACTAGATCCTTCTTCATCCGGGTTAGAGAAGCGTTCATATGCTACAGTTGCTGCTGCGAACCTTTCGATTGAGATGGCTAGGGATTCGTCTAAACTGAATTTGCACGAAATTAAGGTAATTGATGTTCTTCTTCCTCTTAAGCAATTTCAATTGAAAGAAGGGTTACCTGCTATTCATTTTACATCTCTTGAATTGCAAAGAATAGAAGCCCTCTTTCAATTCACACTTATTGCTAAATTTTCTCAAGGTAGACCAACAATGGATGTTATTCGTAAACATATAGCATCTAAATGGGGTTTAAAGCATGATGCAGTGATTGGCTTGATGGATCCCAGGCATGTTTTCGTCAAACTAGCAGATGCAGATGATTTTGCCCCCTGCTTGGACTAGGGATAATCACCAAATTGAAGGTGCTTTGTTTCGATTATTCAAATGGAGCTTGGATTTCAAGATTGGTGTTGAACCCCCTGTTGCCCCTGTATGGATCAGATTTCCTTTTTAACCTAATAATAATTACTGTATAAAATCATACCTGAGGTCTATTGCTGCATTAATTGGGAGATGCTTAGCTATTGATTTGCCCACTCTTACACGCACAAGGCCCCAGTACGTAAGAGTATGCGTGGAACTAAATCTGAATGCACCAAAAATTAACAAAATATGGATTGGCCTTAATAATGAGGAGGGTTTGTGGCAATAAGTTGAATATGAAAAGCTTCCTTTATACTGCAATATTTGTTCTTTATTACAGGGGCATAATGAGAAATCACGTTATAAAAATCATGGGGCAAAGGCACATGATAGTTTGCATTCTGATGATATTGAATTCATAATAGATAAATTTTTGAAAGGGGAAAATTTGGTTTCTCTAAGCCTAATCAGGTGAAACATGCTCGGGTTTGGAAACCTATTTCTAGCTATAAGGAAGATCTTGAGGCTGAGGCTATTAAAAGGCAAAAGGAGGAAGATAATAGGGGAAATCTGGGGATAAATAGTTTTATAGAAGTTGAAGCTATGGAGAAAGAGGATATGTATTTTACCAATGCAAAGAATGATAAAAGGCTTTTGATTAATGGAAATGAAAGAGAGGATAAGAATAAGCCTCTCAATGGTATAACAAATGGAAAAGAAATTAGTAATGAAGATCCGAAGGAAGAGGAAAGAGAGATTGTTTTCATGAAGCATATGGAAAAGGTTGTTGAGAATAAGAAGGATAAGGAAAGGCACTTTGAGGGCCAAAGTGAAACTATTAAAGAGCAAATGATTAATTCAGAAAAAGAGAATGTCATTACAGATTATGTTCCCCTGGTAAATTCTTTTGCTGCCTTAATTGAGAATTTGCACTTGGAAACTGAACCTCCTGATGAGGATAGATTGAGTACAGGTTATGTTTCAGAGGAATATCATATGGCTCAATCAAAAAAGCAAAAAAGAAGTGGACATAAAAAGTTCAGTGGACTCCTGGCATAGTTGCTAGGAGGCAAAAATATCCCAATAAATGATAGATTTCATTATATGGAATGCGAGGGGAGCAGCCAATGACAATACTGCTGCTCATATAAAATTTCTTGTTAAAACATATAATCTATTGTTCTTTGCAATTCTAGAACCTATGGCTGATTTTGCTACAGCTTTAAAATTGGGTGAGTACATTGGTTTGTCTAAGGTGATCTCCAATTGTATTGAGGAAGGTAAATTTTGGGTTTTGGCCAGGAAAGATTGGGAAATAGACATAGTGCTCTCAGATAATCAATCTCTTTCCTTTGAAGCTGTCTGGAACTCAAAGACATGTCTGTGTACTATTGTATATGCTAAATGTTACATATCAAAAAGAAGATATTTGTGGAAAACTATAGCAGACTTGAGTATTACTGATAAGCCATGGCTTATAGCTGGTGATTTCAACTGTTTGATAAATGATAATGAGAAATTAGGAGGAAAGTCTTTTAATGAAGTAGCCAAATGTAATTTTAATGATTGTATTCAGCAAACAGGCTTATACACTCTTCCAAATAGAGGTCCAAAATTTTCTTGGCAATGTACAAGAGGAGGAGTTGCAATTTGGGAAAGATTAGACTGGGTTTTGATCAATAACTCCTGGAACTCATATTAGCCATACACTGATCTTACTCATTTGGAAAAAGCCTTCTCTGATCATACTCCTTTATTGATATAGTGCACAGATTCTAGTAGACAAGGGCCTTCTCCATTCAAGTTCCAGTATATGTGGGTTACTCATTTGGAATTCTTGCCTTTTATAAATCTGCATTGGAAGCTAAATGACAAAGGTAAGGGGTTAATTGGCTTTTCTGCAAAGTTAAAAAGTCTAAAAGCTGCTCTAAGGCAATGGAATTGGTTGATTTTTGGAAATATTTTCATTAAGTTGAATAAGCTTAGGGAGGAAATAGCTTTAAAGGAAAGCAACTCTAGATTGTGGTTCAGTTTCCTTGGAAAATTTAAGAAAAGTGTGGAAATCTCTGATTGATTGTGGAAATCACAAATTAATTAGATTTATATTTTATTCTATTGCTGATTTTGTGAATCCTAGAAGAAGGAAAATAGTTATCACGATCCCTTAATATAAGGGATTGATTCTGTACTTCTTTGTGTATATATAGTTGTGTAACCATCTTATTGTAAATAAGAAGAAACAATTTATATTTTCTTCATGGTATCAGAGCTACCTCTCTGAGGAACAAAAAAAAAAAACATAATCACCACACATGACGAAGTACGGAATGACCATTGATCAACAAAACTCATTTGAGGTCACCTCTCACCATAAAGCTATGCCAAGCAGCAGCAACAACAGTGGAGGATCGGATATCAATCTCTTTCCCATTACAGGACACAAACTGAATGGGAACAACTATCTCCAATGGTCGCAGTCCGTCATGATGTTCATCTGCGGAAAAGGTAAAGATGACTACATCACTGGAGCAACAACTGAGCCACGCATGGAGGATCCAATCTTCAAATCATGGAAATCAGAGAATAATATGGTCATGTCTTGGTTGATAAATTCTATGACCACTGAAATAGGAGAAAATTTTCTCCTCTACAGATCTGCCAAAGAGATATGGGAGGCAGTTAACGACACATACTCTAGTAGTGATACTACATCCGAATTATTTGGTGTAGAAAGCATCCTAGACAATCTTCGACAAGGAGAGTCTTCGGTTACTCAATATTTCAATGCTCTTGTTCGTAATTGGCAGCAACTGGATTTATTTGAAGAATACAATTGGAAGTGCCCGGAAGATGGAAAATTGTACAAGGCTATTGTTGAAAAGAGAAGGGTGTTCAAGTTTCTACTTGTACTCAGTAAAGACCTAGACGAGGTTCGAGGAAGAGTGTTGAGTACTAAGCCTTTACCAAGCATCCGGGAAGCCTTCTCGGAGGTTCGCAGGGAAGAGAGCAGGAAAAAGGTGATGATGGGACCTCAAACAACTACTCCAGCCATGGAAGGATCAATCATGGAA
>MKEJ01077995.1:0-10760 GCA_001753735.1 Embelia ribes
CACACATATGTGTGTGTGTGTGTGTGTGAACATCCGATCGCACAAAGCTCCCACTTCTTAGGTCTGGGGTGAATAAATTACTTAGGAAGCAAGGAACTTGTGAAAGTTACAGTAAGAATCCTGAGGTACTGTAATTTCACAAGTACCAGATTGTAAGCATCGGTAGATTCTTTCATCGAAGCATATCACAGACTCGCATAATAGCATTAAAAATTTAGCAGAATATTACCTCAAATCATCATCCAACAAAAACGAATTAGAGGTAAGCTTTTGAGAATCTTTGTTCAACAGCTCCCTCATTTGAGCGACAACCTGTGCAATCGGAACAATTCCATAAACAAAAAGATGTTGGACTCTGATGGATATTGGATTCCATATCCATAGGGTTTTGGGATGAAATGCAGAGGTTGCCTACGCAATTAGGGAGACTAAATTTTATGATACTAATAAATCCATGGAGTGATTAAAAATACTACAACATGCAAAAGTGTGGATTTCAAATTTTTAGATCAACAATAAAACATATATCATGGACTACTACTACATTTAAATGTTGAATCCCTAGTTACTTCAAATACACAAGTTCCCATGAAAAATAAATTCAAATAAACAAGAAAACTTGCCTCATTTGATACACTTTGAGTGCCATACTTATCATCCCAGTACATAGTACTTATCCTATAGATTTGTCTTACTGTCAACGCCTGTCCAAACACCGAAATGGTAGGTGAGTGGGAGTGGCCCAAACAAATTGAGGGAGATTGAAGAAAAACCAAATTTACCAAAATCATACCGGACAAAGATCTTGCATAATTTCTTCCAGAGACTTTTTCCGTTTCTGATGTATCACCTAGATCAACAAGTGATATTTTACATGAATACTGATCTAACATTTCCTTCAAAAAAAAAAAAAAAAACAATTGCAATTCCAATGTATACCAAAAATCCAACTGCTTGTCGAATAAATTTGAGCTCGTGCCATGAGGTTCCTGCGAACTGATTTGGTGATTGGAGTCAGAGACGCTTAAACTACATAAAAGAACAATGTAAAAAAGAAAAAGAAACATTATTTACCTCTTCTGTTGCATTGACTATCCATTTTTCTAGTTCTGCTAACCCAGATTTTACATATTCTCCATTTGAAAATGTGCAACATTCTCGTCGCAGAAGAAGACTGAACAAGAAGTCTCATACTCAATAACAAGACTAAATAAATTACAAATTCGTAAATCCATAAATAAATTCTGTGACAAGATTAATACCTGTTAAAGAGTGAAATATTGATGAATGAGAAAATCTGCGTTGTAATCTTACGGATAAAGAAAGAGGGTACCTGCAAGACATCATGTGGATTAATACAGTGGGAGTAAAAACACAAGACAGGCGCCAATAAGTAGAAACTCATTCTGCATTAGTTGGCAGCTCATGTCTTTCTTAATTGAATAAACATAAGCATTTCCAAACATGTATATAAAGAAGTTATGCAGTGTCAGTTTTCATGATTTTGCAAGACAGTCATTTCTGATAGCACAACAAATGTAATAAAGTACGTTATCTAACAGGTCTTCCCATCTACTTTCCATCTGATTGTACAGAAAAAACAGTTTTTTAACTTATGAATCAGATTCAGAGAGTAGGCTGAACAACCAAAGCACTTAAATTCCATGAATTTTGAGTTACGGATGAACAAAACAAGGAACAAAAGAACTTGGGGCATACATAATTTTCACGTAGGCGGCTCATAAGAGATTCCAAGAACTGGATGATGCTATCCCACTGACTACTGGGTGATTGCTGAGGAACACCACCAGGTGATCGAGATGGTTTTCCACCATGTACTCGCTGAATTTTTGGTGCCTTTAGAAAAGCCAATCAACAAACAGAAAGTCAATACCATACATGAAAAAGATAGTTTAAATCCTAACACAGAATCTATGAGTGATAAGAGCTATGTAGAATTAGAGCCTATCAATACAGATTACTTAAATCAAAATCGAAACAGAACAAACTACAGACAGTTATATCAGTTAAAAAAGCTACAACTATTCGGTATAGCAAACTATCTTGACTAGTATCTGCATCTCTACTCATATGTAAATATAATTCTAACAGTACTCATGACGTTCATCAGTAGATGAAGCATATTCCTAACGAAAATCATTTAATTAGTGCAACATGAAATTATTTTAAACTAGTTTATCACTTTAGGACATGTATTCTTGTTAAAATCACTTATAATTATCACAATTTTGCCTAAAAGACACAGTACTGGAACTTTTCAATCCTACAATAAACTCTTGATGTGGTTAATATGGATGAAAACTCATGCATATTGCTGCAGACTGCAAGCAGAATAATCATTGTCACATAACTGCATCTTTTGATCCGCTAGTTCAGTTGCCGTCATGACAAAAGGTGCCTTGAGACATTGATAATGTATCATGAGTGGTCAAATTTGGTACAGGGACCAAAAGTGAAACATGTTCACTTTTTCACTCCTCAAAGCAATCCTGACCGCCCCATGGCACTGTATAACATGTTTTGTACTCCTACCGTTCAATATGTTTATTTAATAATAGTCACTCTTGATGTGGCATGAATAACTTTATCAAACATGTCTCAATCTTTAAAATTTGATTTATATTTTTCTAATATTTTCCAATAATCTTTTATAATTTTTAACTAGTTTTATTGAATTTTTCGCAAGTTATAACTTTTGCAATTGAAAATAAGTATTTTCATAACCTGACTTTTTTCCTATTTTTAAAATTGTATTCTAGAAATATTTTGGCTTCAACATTATCATTTCCAATATAAAAATGCTTCTGTTTTACAAAAAGTTAATGTAACTACTGGGTTAAGTTGTTTACGGGAATCAAAGGATAAGATGTTAATTCAAATGGAAGTAGAAGTAGAGAACACAGCTATGTACTGAGAAGAGGCTATCTGGGTGAAATAAAAGGATGGGGATAAAACTGAAACGAAACTAGAAATTAAGGGGTAAAATGGAATTTACCCTAAAAATAACATACTACGACTCTCATTACCAATTTAAGCTTTTAGTGAGATAGTAGAACATCACTTATCAGGGGACTAGAATGCTCTCGGGTAGTCTCGCCACTACCCAATTAAAAATTAACTTGAACTAGTTTGGCTAAAAAATATGCCACATGTTAGGGATGTGGTGAAGATAATAATAAATAGAATAAATTTCATTTTTACCCCGTCATCAACAATGTTTCGCTTAACCCCCTCATCTACAGTGTGTTTCTCTTCACCCCTTTCTTTTTTACCAAAAATTTGCCAAATTTTCCCTTTAGTCACAACACTGTAAAAAAGGGGTAAGATATGGTTCACGAAAGCACCATCATATCCATGGACACTCACTCCTTTATTTTCTGCTGCCCATACAAAGTTCCAATTCACATGTTATGAATCAAAATTCAATTTGTAAGCGTGAGTCTACATGTCTCTCCATCTACGTGAGAGGCTGGCTGGTACAATTCACTTCTCCAATGGTTATCAAGATAGAAACTGAACTGATTTCATATGATGATTTACTAATCCAATTTCCCCTTGTTATTTCCCAATCTCATTTAAAAGCAGGTAAAGGAGACAAGGAACATCAAACCAATAAATTTGGAAGATTTTGACTGACAAAAGCACAAGTTTCAATAATCAGAGGAACACCGAAGCACTCTTTCCCTCTGCACCTCCCACATTCAAGAAAAAACAAAAGGATTTGTTGTGATATCAGGGGAGGTGAATGGAGATGCTAGAGGAAGTGAGACTCACTAGGTCAGTTTAATGGCAATCAGAAATGTGAATTTCAGCAAATGATGCAGCTCTCATCTTCTCTCGCACTCTACCAGAGATAATGAGCGCGAAAAAAGGAGTTCAAACCAGAGTGAAAGACTAAGTCAGGTATTTGTATCAACTTCTAACTGTGTTACTAATGAAAGACCAATCTGGACATTTACGTAAAAAAGGAGGGGGTGAAACGAAACATACACTACATGAGGGGGGGTTATAAGAAACGAGACGGTGATGAGGGGGTTAAAGTGAATTTTACCCTAAATAATAAAAGGACTTGACAGTAAAATAACACAACGTTATTTTATAGATTACTTTCTTCATCACTCGGATCTCAGATTCAAAGAAGCATTGTATGAGATCCAAAGAATAAATGAATGAAGATCCAAAGCAGAAATGAACAACATAATTTCTAGAAGGGATAGAACGATTCCAAACCATAATGCCTAACACCTTAACTTCTAGTGATAGGGAAGGAATCACCAAATGCCAAAAGTGCAACAATGAAAAACTGCAAAAGTAGCATGCATGGAAAGTGGAACAGAGACATTACAAGATATGAATCATACAACATACTAAGCGGCAACTGAATAAATCCACCAGAACAATTATATAAAAAGCTGACCATTTTTACTGAGCACCAAAGGCAGTCACCTGAATGCATAAGCCCAAGAGAGGTGATATTTCTTTCTTCAAATTGTCTCGAACTAAACCAAAGATCTTCTCCACACAAGCAGTTAATTGTTGTTTAAAAAGTATGGCAGGGTATCTCACTTCTACGTGTGCAATTCCATCCTCATGTCCAGTGTACTTGAAAGCAGACTTAAAGCTCAGAGACTGAACAGAAATCCGATGAAGTAGCAAAACAAAAATAATGTTTATAAATAATTATAAACTGCTAATATGAACAAACCCGCAAGATCATTTACGAAACAGGAATGCAGTAAGTTTACTAATGAGCAATTCAAATAGGGATCTATCACATCTAGTTCAGTCATCAGATTCACCATGTGTAGCCAGTCCAACCGGCCTGAAAACCAACCATATGCACGTGTAAAGGACGTTTCAAATAGATTTCCATTCTCATATGGGGCCAAAAAGTATACTGGCAACAGGTAGAGAAGAGATGACTTCCTATGCGAAAACATTTGGAAATTACTCATTTAACCTGTTAGCAGAATTAATGGTACAGTGGTACTGTGAATTACAGAAAAAAAAAAGTGCCATATAACTTCAATCAATTAACGATTCTCTTTCACCAGGCATATAATGGTGCATTTGTATGGTTCAAACCTATGTTACCTGGAACGCGGATCGTTCCGGAACATAGAACGAAAACGGGAACGTGGTATACTACATATTGTAGAATGCAGTACGGAAGGAGTAGCCTTCTATAGGCTTACCTTAGCACATATGAGGTCACCATATTAAGTTTCATAAAAGTCAACATCTGGTTATACTTGGCTTAAACTTCTGTAATTGTTTTGAAATATGAAATTTAATGCTTTTAAACTTGAAAATAATAGAAAGAACATTAATATTTTACCTGTCTATTAGATTTCTCTCTGGAAACAAATTTTAAGAATGCAATTGTCTCGGATTGCCATGGTTCTTAGCAATTTGGTACGGAGGTGAACTACATTTCGGAACGTGCATACCAATTTACAGTTCGTTAGAATATTAGTGGTTTCAATAACATAGGTTAGAACTACTTTTGATAATTCGTTTGTCTCATTTTCAAATGGTAACAACTCTTGTTAATGTCTTTCTGGGTCATTTTGATATTGTTTCTCTCTCTCTCTCTCTCTCTCTCTCTTATTCACTTAGTTAATGTAAGTTTGGGTTTGAACTGTACACTCATAAAATAAAAAATAAAATAAATCCATCTATATGTATATTGGGTTTAAAATGCCAAAATATAAGTCCATCTCTTAGTTTAATTAGAATTTTTAAAGTCTCTTACTGAGAATTTGTTGAAATTGTTACTTTTTCTTTTACTGTAAAATATTCCGGTATCATGTTGTAGAAAATTAAATTTGTTCCTGGAGTTATCATGTTCTGGACATAGGATTGAACTGTCACCCTGCGGTTCTTTGTTTCAGTATCTCTTGAACTATTGCACTAATAATTGCGTTGCAGACTCCTCAAACTCCTATTGTTGGTACAAAAACATATGAAAAGTACTGCATTGACGAATATCCATCAGGGACAAATGCCATTGTTGCGGTTTTGGCATATTCAGGGTAATTATGTTAGAAAAATATGTCATGCATTACTTTAGTGATGCAGATTTCAAGTTGTTTTCCTTCGTTCTTTGTGGGTGCAGATATGATATGGAGGATGCCATGCTTTTAAATAAATCATCTGTTGATCGTGGGCTGTGTCATGGTCACATATACCAGGTATTCTTTTGGCAATATGCTAGTAAAATAATTTTTTCAGGCTCAGTATCTCAGTTTCTATTCAATTTGGGGCCTCTTTGCCCCACCCATTAGTTTCAGGATATTTCGTGAACTATTCTCTTTGTGTTATATTGGGCATTTGGTGGTAGAGGAACTCGAGAATGTTTCAGGGCATTGAGCTCCTCTTTTGAGGGGCATATTCTCGCTTCGCTTGATTTGTGACTACAGCCTGATTCTACTATCGCTCCATCCCTTTCTAAATTGTCTTGATTCTCTTAGGCTTTATTTGGTTTAATGGTTGTAAAAGGTTCATTCCCTTAAGGCGGTGCTTTGGTTTGGACCTTTCGAATTAAGATGCCCGTTCTTCCAGAAACTGATACACTTGCAGATCTTAGTACAGTTTTTGATCACTCTTGTTATTTATCCATAGCTGAGTTTGTATCTTCACATTCAGTCTTTCTTCATTCAATACTTAAGGCGTGTTAAAAATTCTTACTTTCTTGTTGGCCTGGAGTTGTTCCTCTTAAGTACCAAATTCTCAAGTTATGTTGTCCTTATTATTATTTTGGGATGTCCAAAATTGTTGTACACTTCCAGAAATTTATTCCACTATATTTGATAATTTTATAAACTACCATTATTTAATGTATTTTGTAATCTTAAGTGTTCATGCTCTATGCTTGATAAAGGGTAAATTTGTAAAAAGCGATATGAGTCCTTGATAATAAGTTCGGTTTTTCGTAAAGGACAAAATAAGTTGGACGGAGAGAGTATTATGCATCATTACAAACACGAAGTTTGAGCTTTATATACTTTTTTTTTTTTCTGCCCTTTGTCTGCTATTATTGGGTAGTAGTCACGGCCTTGTTGTATGTTACAACTGTATTGTAGCTAGCCTTTGTCTTTCCCGACCATCTAAATCTGATCTTTTGTTAACAACTCCTCCTTCTCGGCTAGCCGAATGACTTCTTGTGTCAGGACTTTTGTACTTCCTTTTCTACATTTAATTATATCTACATTGAGAATATTAGGTGAACATATATTCATTATTCGAAGTAAGTTCATTCTAGGGGTTGATAACGGCCACTAACATCCCATCTCTGAGTGCCAACTGCTAGTTCTTTGACTCGGGGCCAAACACATCAGAAAATTGGGAGACTGCTATTAGGACGTATACGCTTTTCATGGGAAAACACATAAAATATTCTTATGAAGGAAAAAACTACGTGGACGGCCACAGATAGAATGACAATTAACTAGGGTTTTGGTATCAATTCGAAGAGCATTCTTTTATCTCAGCTTAGCTGATACAATCAGTGCAGATATGAAAGATGTGCTTGCAACTATAACAGTGTTGCTCTCCATGCTAGAGTTACTGGAAGCAGACTCGATGTTGTGCTACTACCCGTCCAGGGTGTTGTAAAGGTTTACCAGTCTACAAATTGATAGATTTTCTGTTAGTATTATCCCTAAACCATGAAAACTTTGAAAAATATGCTTCATGGGTTGCCTTTGATTTTATGATTACCTTATTTTTTCCTGTCAGTTTTGTGGTTTCTCTATGTACTGGAGGCAATATATATATATTTTTCTTCATTGGAATCCATTACATTATTTGATTAAATCTTGGAGGTTCATGTTTATTCCGGCAGTTCAATCCGGAGAGTGGGCGTCTTTCTGTTAGTATATGATCCGGTCTATCTGAAGCTTTCTGTGTGTGCTTAAGATCTTTCTTCATTTATATGTTTTTGCTTTCATTGTGTTTTAACTTTAAATTTCTATGTTCTGTGAGCCTGCTAGGTGCTTCTTTACGGCATCTTTATTTGCGGGTTCTTTGTGTGTTTTTGATTTGTTATTGTTATCTGATACTAATTTTTTAATGGATATATGTATATATATGTGTGTGTGTGTGTATTATATTTGAATTTGCCTATATTATCTGTTAACTTTTGTAGCTGTTATTTTGCAGACGGAAACTATTGATTTGGCTGAACACAGTAGCAAGATAGATAAAGGCCATAAAATGTTTAGGAGAAGCAATGTTGATAAGTCGACGCATTCTCTGATTGATTTAGATGGACTTCCATATGTTGGGCAGGTTAGTCTTTTCTGTGTACGTTTTCATGTTTTTGTAGCAATTTTCTTCTATTGCAATTAACTCTGACTTCCAACTTCCAGAAAATAAAACCAGGTGATCCTTATTATACTGTCTATGATGAGGAAAAGAGTAAGCCAAATACAGTGAAGTTAAAAGGTTCAGAACCTGTTATTGTTGATTATGTTGCTGTTGATATGAAAAACAAGAAGCGTCTGCAGAAGGTAAGTGGTCATGCATGATGTTCGCTTTTTCCAGGTATCCAGAGACCTGGTGTTTTTATTTTTCCAAGAAGTAAAAAAAAAAATTAAACATAGAACAGATTATCTGGGGACCCATTTGTTGGTTTACGATTTAAACATGCAAGGCACATGACCTTGTTGGCTTATAATCTCTTGATCCTACTATGATAAATGCCAGCAAAAAATGAAAAGCAACACTCATGCCAGAGGTTCAAAAGTAAGTTGAAGGATCAATTCCCAGAGGTTCAAAAACTATTGAAGAATTTTCATGCCAAGATATGGACACCTTAAAGTTCTTTTAGTTTGAAATGTGTTAAACGTGCTAAGAATAGCAAGGGAAATAGTTTTTGCATTTTTGCCAGAGGATGGCCTAACTTTAGTGTTTCTATTTTGTTTCCATTTGGTCAATATGATGTGTGTCCTTCTGGATAGATTTTTGTTCGTGGACATGGGTGATTTATCCATCTTTATGGTTCTAATTTATTTTGTATGGGTTTCTTTGAATAGGCAAACATACGTTTTCGGCGTTCTAGAAATCCTATAATTGGTGATAAATTTAGCAGTCGGCATGGGCAAAAGGGTGTTTGCTCACAGCTGTGGTCAGATGTTGATATGCCTTTCTCAGGAGTTACAGGAATGCGACCAGACCTTATTATTAATCCTCATGCGTTTCCATCGCGGATGACAATAGCTATGCTTTTGGAATCTATTGCTGCTAAGGTACTACCATAAGAATATAAATTTAGGCATTGTATTTCGTACAGCTTAGAAAATGAAGATGATTTGTCTAAGCTTTTGAAAACTTCTGTCGGCAGTTCCTGGAATTCTTGCAAGTTCTTTTTATATTGATGAATTGTCAATGCCCTTGGATATAACTATTAGTAGTTATTGTGTGAGAGAGAGAAATGATTGGTACTTTAAACTATAGATAATGGAAATCCTAGATATCGCATTGGGTATCACTCAGTTATGGGCACAGAGGCTTCCTCTGAGTGGGAAGGAATTTATATAATTTGAAATTCTAGATGTTGCATAGGCAGGTAGTTAGTTACTATCCTTTTATATGGTTGTTACAAGTACTATGGACTTGCGAGATGTGGTTACTATACAAGCTTTTAGCTATTTCAATCAAATCTAGTGGTGGACCCAGGATTTGGAAGAGTTGTTCTGTCCAATATGGGAGGTCAAATATTTTTCACTCCCCTTGGGAGGGCCGGGTGCAATAGAAAATTTTCAAAATTTTAATTAGATAATGTCCCCCCTCCCCCCCCCCCCCTCTCATAATTCACATTATCACTGTCATATGGCTTTTCTCCTTCCAAGTCTGAAAATAAAAAGACAAAAAAAAATAATCACTTTCAACAGTAAAGGGAATCCATCCCTGTCATAAGGAGCCTTCACCAACATATTCCTCCACCGCCAAGACCTATCTCTGCCCAAGGTCCAAAGCTCAAGCCCCCTAGACCAAGGTCAAAACTTGAGATCGAGTTTCCTCTACGCCAAGATCGAACTATCTCCACGGAGCTCAAACTTTATCAATTACCAAGCCCGAACCTCATTGGCTTTGTGCCGTTGAGCCCAAACTTCCTCCACTATACCCCGAGTCTCAAAGCTTGAGGTCCCGAACCCATCACCCAAAACCATCCCCTGAAGCCAATGCCCTAGCCGAAGTCCGAGTCGATGTCTGAACTAAGGTCAAATTCGATGTTCGAACTAAGGACCTAAACCTCATCCATCACAACTGAGCTCTAAGTCACTACCAAGGACCTAAACCTCATCCATCACAGTCGAGCTCTAAGCCACTACTAAGGTCTGATGTCCTAACACCCATCACAGCCTATCAACCATCGTCGAGGCTGACCTTCAAGTCTCGAATCTGACCCTCTGAAGGGGTATGACCAATTTCCGCCCAAAGACAGCTCAAGCCTAGGGCCTCCGAGGCCCAAGCTCAGAATTTTAAGGATCCGTCATTTAAGCCAAAAAGCATATATTAGCCTATCACCCGAAGCCAATGCCCGAGGTAGCCTCCAGGCCAATTCCCGAGCTTCGCTCCAGCGACCAACTCCCGAGACCCGTTCCAGAGCTCAATGCCTAAGATCAGCTCCCGAACCCAACGTTCGAGGCCAACTTCCTAGCCCAACGCCCAAGGCCAGCTCTAGAGCCCAGCATCGCAGACCACAGCCCGAGGCCAGCTACTGAGGCACACAC
>MKEJ01077996.1:0-10070 GCA_001753735.1 Embelia ribes
AAAAATATTAACTTGAAAGATAAACTGCCAAATGGAAGCTTATAAGAAATCAACCAAAGAAACTGAATTTAAGAGTTGCAAAGCGACAACCCTTTAGCAGTGAAGCTATACACCAATCCAATTAGGGAAAAAAAATTAAAATTGAAGTACAAAAATATGTTTGATTTTTATTGTAGATTACTTTTTGAAATAGTTATAAAATAATCTTTCAGAACAAAATATCATTATTTTTTTCTCTTAGGAAAATTGTAGATAAATATTTTTAATTTTCCACCTCTTCTTATTGCTAATTGAGCATGTTAGTAAGCTTTTGATTTTACATAAGTTACAAGACTTGGTATAAAGCTAATCCTACTTATTAATCCAGTCCAAATATAAATTGCAACATATCAACTAATGGATGAGCAGACAAACAAAAGTTTGCTTAGTTTTTATTTTTTGTTTATTTTTATTTATTTTTGCATTTTTTTACAAATATGCTGATAAAAAAAAGTATATAAGATTACTTTACAGTCAATATATGATTTCACCATCCATTCAATGTTTAAACTTTGTAAAAATTTTATGCATGAATTAATTTTGATATACCAAGTTGTATAAAAAATTAAATACATTTACAATAGCACTGTTGATTGAATGAAACTTGTTATAAATGAAATTTAGTCACTTCATGAATAAAGACTACAGAGGGTTTAAAAGAAAACAAAAAGTTAAAAATCATTATCAATTTCGAAATTCTTAATCTAATTTAATTATAGAGAAAAATATTTTCCAACAAAAATTTTCGGATAAATTCTCCAACTTCGGAAATTTACTTAACTTATTTATATAAATTATGAAAATTTACAATACTCTGGCAGCGCCGCTTCCAAACGAAATATATTTTTTCGGTTATCTGCTAGTAAAAGTTCCCTATTTTGGGGCCTTCTAATATATTTTCTATTAATAAAAAGCAAAAATTGAGAAAAATGTGATAATTAAAGATATATTCAAAATAAAGAAGGTAAGAGTTGACCCACACCATGTCGGACAGCAAAAGAGACGTTAACCATTTTAGACAATTATTGCATGCTGAATTTTGAATTTTGTTCTATAGTTTACTAATAACGAATGCAAAAAGCATGCACTAAACTAGTGCAGAAAATAGTGATTAGGAAATATGGAAAATTTGTTTTCTCTGAAATTATTTTTTATAATGAAATTTTTCGTTTTAGAAAGTAGGACTCAAAGTCTTTATCAAAAATAAAAATTAAATAATATTAATGGCTTTGAGTGGATCTTTTAAATTTACTCTTGTTATTTTTTCTATATTTAATTGCACATCATTAAGTTAAACTTCTTTGTTAGTTTAATTTCAAAAAATTATAAAATTTAAGCAAAATTTATATAATTTTTTTTATGCTAAATATAAAAACTAGTTTTTTTTTCTTAAAGCAGCCAAACACACCCTCAATAGTCTAAATTTTAAAATTTTGAAAACTGCTGAACCATTTTTCATTTTTTATTCTTCTTTGGGTCAATCACTAAATGGCCTCATAATTTCCAAAAAAGTACTATTCCGTTCCTATACTTTCAGTTTCGACATTGATGATTCCTAAGTTTTGAAAATTCGTGACCACTTTTGTACAAATTGAAACTATGCCGTCCAAACATAACTTTATTCCAAACTATTGGGATTATTAGCGAAATCTGTCCTCTTCTGCGTAGTGTTTGTTTAGCTCAGCTTTTTAAAATATAATAATTAAAAAACAATATTGGGCATTTATTAAAATATTTTTATTTAATTCAAACCAAAAAAACAAATAATTTCAATTTTAATAGCTAAGCAATTAATTGATATCCAAATTTCAAACAAAGCGGAAAAAATAATTTCAATTCAAATAAAGTAGAAAATATACCTTGTAAGAACAAATGAGCTCAATTTAGAGGTGGAGTATCCATACACATCAAACTTTTAAATAAAGTTGAAAAGCTTAATTTTTAAGATGTTTACCCGCATCAAACAATTTCAGTTTACACCACCCCAATTTCTGAAATTACAGTTTGACCCTTGATGTTTTAGGTCAGCTGACATTTTGCCCCCCCAAGTTGACTCAACTATTTAGAGTTATGTGATAATACAAAAATACCATTGGTTATTACGTAATTTAAAAAAAAATTGTAATCATCTCTTTAATCAATGCATAACCAAGAGAAAAATACACCAAACATCCAATCCCATAGCCTTTGCTTTTGCTGCCTGCAGTGACAATCGCAAACGGTGGCATAAATAAGATTGTTGAAGCTGACAATGAGTTCAGATGACCGTGGCGAATATTGAGCGATAGATCAGATGATGCTCACTAATCTCTGCACTTGTCTCTCTCTTAATGGTTAATTAATGAGATATATATGTGCATTTATGTAGGAATAATTCATATTAAATAAAAGAGTGAGATTTTATACATATTTGTATGTATGAATTTATTACATACTGTCATACATATGCTGACATGTATGAGAGAGAGTGATGACACATATGAAAGAGAAATGTGGACTTTTATATATATTTGTATGTAGGAATTTCTTACATACTGCCATATATATGCTGACAGAGAGCAATGACACATAGGAAAGAGAAATTATTCCTCATTTTTTTCTAATATTATTATTCTAGTGAGGGTAAAATAGTCTTTCACCAAGCATGAAAGGCAAAGTGTAATTTTCAAACCCTTTGTGGACTTAATGTATTTATTTGATACCTCATGGGGGCAAAGTGTAATTTGCCCTACATCAAAACGTAAAATGGTCTCAAATTATCATGTCTATTGTAGATTAAATCAATCCATAAAATGATTATTTCCTTTTTAATTTTTTTTCAAATTAATTTGTCATTTTTTTTTTTTTAAGCACAATTTGGGCAAAAAGAAATTCAATCGGGATATGGGAAACTATATCGAAAATCCAAACCCTAAAAACAGACTTTTTTTTTTTTTGTTATATTTTTTATCAATATGTTATAACAGAGGAGTCAGGCCGTAGCTTACGTGGGTCGTAGCGAAGCATTTCTCTGCGGATTACTTTTGTAAGTTCCATAATCAAAGCTCTAATTTGTTTGGTAAAATACTAGAACTTATTAAGTTTGTATAATAAATTAAATAGTATGTATCAAACAAATTGTATGTGAAATGGTGTTTGAGTTTTATGGGGTTTATAGGAGTTTTTTTTAGCTAGTATGCATAGTAAAACTCCAATAATATTAGAATTAATTATACTTAAAATTTGAATTTTCAAGGGATCGTTAGGTCAATATTTATATGCAGAGGATTTGGCTTTAACTGCTAATATAGTCTTGATTTTTGAAATAAGTGGAATGCAAAATATCCAAAGTGTCAATTTTTTTTTTCAATTTGTTGAACTAACAAATTTTCAAATGATCATAATTTAAGATTGCACATAATCCAAAATTTTCATTTCTTATCATGTAGAATGAATAATTTAAAGAATCCAATAAGTCAGGCAATTGCTGGTGGAAAAAGTGCTTCTTTTTTTTTTTCCTTACAATTTTCAAATCTCCTATCAAATATATAATATTGGGTATCACTTATGTTCTATTTTTAACTCACAACATGTTTTCATGCTCGAATACTTAACATTTTAAAAAGATTTAAAAACTACAAATAAATTTTTTTAGTCGTCTCATCTTAACATTTTTTTTTTCAATTTTAAAAAAGTTGGAAAAGTTTTTCACTATTAACATTAATGAGGTGGTGTAGATTGGAGAGGCTAGCATTGGGTAACTCGGCAGGCAAAGCAAAGGTTTTGGGTACGCTAGTATGCATCGGTGGCGCTTGGGTCAGCTGACGTGAACCAATCGGAGGGACACGTGGAAGAATCACACAATGGAACCGGCAGCAACAATCACCTGCTCGGAGGCTTTCTGACTGTAGCTACGTGTCTGGCTGCGGCACTTGGTTTAATTATTCAGGTGAAAATTTAGTCGTTATCTGATAATCGCCATGTCGACCAGCATATTTATATGTTTTGGTTATTGGCTGTTATTTGCAAGGCTAAGGTATGTTCATTTCGGACATTCATTTATATGGCCCCAAAAATGATGTGATTCCTAAACATGAGAAATTATGACAGTTGTGCCCAACAATTTCGGACAAACTTGAGCATTTTGAATATATTCACAACTTTGGGTTCCATTATATTTTTTTACCAGTTTTTCATTAATATGTATTAATTTTCTATAGGACATTCTTTCCCCTTAATTGTAGACTGTAGCAATTAGACGTTATAGAATGTGGAAATTTAACAAGGTTAAATTAACAATAACACATGTTAGTAGTGCAATTAACAATTGATACCATGCTTTATATAACGCCTTTTTTTTTTTAAGTTTCTAGTTTATTAATTACAAAAAAAAATCACAATAAAATACAATGCGACATTTATTCAAACAACACTACAACTCTTCTATAAAGAATTACAACATGACTAGTCTAGCATAAATTACATAGTCAATGAATACATAAAGTTAGATTAGAAATACACAACAAAAAATAAACCAGCCTGATACAAAATAAAACATCTAAGACTATATACTAGGCTAGAAATAGACAATAACACATAACATGTTGAACTAATCAAGTTGCATCCTAAATAAAGCTTAAACACAAATTCTATTTCCGAATAAGAATCTTTGCATCCATCGTCAATAGTTTGAAACTCACCAGATAAATTGATAATCTATTCTATCTAGTATCCAATACTCGACATTCAAACCCAATTATTCCTAGCTAGGGTCAACGACCAAGTTCTACCACCATATGCTTGAGAAAAAATAAACTTTAAGCGCCATACAAAAAAATTCATTGGTCTCAAGTGTTAGGTTCGTGAAACCCCTATCCGAGCAATAACGTAGAATTAAACTATCTACGCCGGTCAATATACCAAAGGTGGATTCAATAAGTATGCTATAACTGTCAATTTATATCTCTGTATAGCATAGATACAAAATGAGAAATTCTAGCTGGAACGAAGCGATGTGTTGGTACCAAAACCTGCCAGTCAAAATTCCAAGAAAGAAGCAAGGGGGTTTGGGTCCCACACCTACCCTCTCTATCGATTGTCGACAACACGGTGGCATCCACAAATATCGACGAGGACACGGTGGCATCCACAAACATCGACGAAGAGGCGGTAGCAAAAAGCCGATCTATCGACGACATCTAAGGTCACTATTTCGCGGTGGCTAGGGGTAGACTAGATCGGGCCTAACCTAGCCGAATCGATACTAGCCCGACCAAAATTTGGGGGTGAGCATGTGAGGTAAAGATGGGTGCTGGGGACCCACCTAGCCTAAGCTACTCTCGATCGGAACTGAGTTGGCTAGACTAGGTCGGGGTTGGGGCTCTCTCTTTCTCACTCTCTATAGTTTCTCAGCTTACAAAGGATATTGGAAAGTTAAAACAAGTGATGTTGAATCTACCAACTACTTGTGAGGGTAAAGAATACAATTGGTGTAAATATGTCATATTTTAATTAATTTCTCTGTTCATGTCATGTTTTCGAAAATCCGAAGACCCCAGGTATGTGAAATTTTTAAGAAAATTTTATTTGACACAAGGCCGATACCCAAAGCTACCCACATGCAGACTATACGTATGCAAAATGCAAAATAACAATACACGTATATTTACATAATACAAGTAGTTTGGTTAATAAAAGTGAGTCTTCAAATACATAAATCACTTTTTGAAAAAGGGCTCTTTAGTTTACAAGAACATGTTTTTGAAACACAATTACATAACGATCATGTTGACGACCTAACTTGAGCTTCGATGAGGAGCTGTTCCGCATGCTATTTCATCATTTGACTCCTCATGCATCCACTATTTTCTTTCCCTTATCTGTTGTTGATAAACAACAAACAAATGTGATTTGTTGACGAACAATATTCACTACGTTAATTAAAGTATATAAAAGAGACAACACACAACGAAATAGAATTTCATCCACCTCATAATATATACTTAAGCAATTCATAACCTGGGTGTAATATTATGTTGCGAAACAGGAAAACGTACCTCGAGACTTTATGTATAAAGATTTACATATGAGTGCCCTTTCACACCTTGAGTCCTGCGAGAGACTCGTGCAGTAATTAAACGATGGTTTGTCCCCCACTTCGGTACAATGTGCCCAGTGCGCCAATTTTTGTTTTGGAAAATGGCCCGCCAAGCCAAAAATGCCACATATTTCAAAATATCCAATCGCATTTCCCAATAAATATTTCCGACTCACACATATGCTAACACTCCACATGTCTCAAAATTTTGCCAACTTACTTACGACAAAATATTTAATCTCATACAAAGGCTTATTTGCAACTAAGGCACCCGAATTAGTACACCAAAGGACATCCATACATCACACAAACCTGTACTTTAACACATAATATACATTAATTATCATAGGGCTTATTGCTCGTAACTAACTTGTCCTTGAAAATTTTAAAGCGATTATATAAGCTTTAGATTTGTTTTCTTCTCACTATGATGCTGGTCCAGTGGGGATTTGCCTAATTTCTAGCTTTTGAGTCTCGAAATGCGGTATACGACAGGAGGAAAAAAAAGCATGCAATTTAACTTTAGCTCTGCCGAATCAAATCAGTCGCTTGATAGGTTATATCAATCAACTATTTTGCTCCGTTCCTGAGAAAAGAATTTATGTTCTAGTTTATACCGAGTTCAAATCTTACAATTTTACTTTCAAAATAGCTCAAGTTGTAATATCCTAAAAATTCCTTACAATATTTTTGCTTAATAATAATATTATTGTATGAGTTGTAATGATATTGTTTATTGCATTCGTGACATTAGTAGTTGTAGTGTATCATTTGAGGTTGTTGAGAGTAGATTTGAGTTGTGATTGTAGTTTTTGAGGCTTAGATAAATCATAACTTTATAGCTATGTCCGGAGAGTGTTCGATGCCCGGACAGGCTCCGAACAAACCTATCCAGGGTTGGTGTTTTGAGCCAAAAGTTAAAAATTTTCTAACTTTTTTTCACTATGTCCGAAGGGTGTCTAGAGATGGATGGCCATCGGACAGTCTACTCTGAGGCACTGGACAGACATAGCTTTGGGTACACACCTTTTTGACCATATATCACATTAATGAGGTCAAAAATTACTTTTCCTCATAACCACGAAATAGAGAGAGAGGAGGGTAGGTTGCTTTAATCTTTTTCCTTATGATCCATTTATCATCGTCAATCATCCGAGCATAAAAATTAGATATTTGGAACCTACATCCCGAGTCCTACATTTTGAGGTAAGTTTCGTTGATTCTTTCGGTTGTTTGAGTTTTCTCATTTTTCGTACCGTTCGAGTTCATCAAAATTAATTAGTAAATCTTGTTCCTTACGAGTTGTAAATCATTTTTGTGTATAGGCTCATCCTGATTTGAGGTGCATTGATAGATCGAATCAAGAAGCTAAGGGGGTTTTTACTTGGTTTTTGACTCGTTTCATCTACTCTCGGGTATTCCCCAAGCTCGAGACTTACATTTTCCGAATCACCATCGTGAGGGCTTCGAGTTGATGCAAGTTTTATCGTTTCGTCTCAGTTGCATTTCCTTGATTTTCATGTCATTTGAGTTTGTTGAAATAAATTTAGGAAATATTTTCCTTATGTATTGTAGACCATTTTCGTATGCAGGATCATTTTGATTCGAGTGGCGATCAAACCAGTGGAGCAAAGAAGGAGTATTTTCGGGAAATAAGAAGTGAGACTTCAATATTGATTTGGCAAGCTTGCAAGGTACGGGCAAATTGTGAACAATAATATAAAATTGAGCTTTGTTATGTATATCGACATGTGTGACATGTCACTACTTTTTATAGTTGGGTTTCGAGAATTAAATATTGTTTCCTCGGACATTAATTCATTTCGTGGCTCGTATACAATTGTGGCATAATTAAAATTATGGCTCGCATATATTAGTGGCATAACTATATGTAGGGCATATGGAATATTACTTTTGGACAAATCTTTGAGGCATGGTTGTAGTAGTGAATCAAGGCGTAGATGTGTTTCGTAAAGGTTGAGGCAAGTTTATTTTAATAAATATGTGAGGCATATTTATTTCAGAGCATATTTAGTTTATCTATAGATTTGTGGCATATGAATTCTAGTAGATACTCATGGTGTACATGTTGTAGTCATTCGAGTTATATGTGTATTCGAGGCATAGTTGTTGTTCATATCATGTGGAGCGTGTTTTGTAGAGATTCAAGTTATATTTCTATTTGTGATTTGAGGTATATAAGTAGTGTTTATATGTGTAGCATATAAACACTACTTATATACCTCAAATCACAAATATAAACTTTCCTTGATAAATCATTCAGAGATATTTAGATATTTCGTAGGCCAAAAACTATTATTACTATTTCATGGCCTAAAAGCTATTGTTACAAGTTCGGGGTATAAAATTTGTGTTCAAAAGCATGCATATTAATATTTTAAAAACATACACATCAAGATTTAAAAAGCTTTACATATCGTGGTTTATAAATCCGAGGAAATGTGCGACATATCAATTCATGGGCGTTGAGGCATTTAATTCGTGGAATTTCAAATGCAAAAGTGGTTAAAAAGGGGCCTATTAATCAAGATTGAAAAATGAGTCTTTTACTTTTTTCGGGACTATGTGTCGACTTTTACCAACTAAGGCTTATGTAGTCAGATCATGGGTCGCGTTGCCCTATTAAGGCTTGTGTAACCTAATTCTTGGCATGTGTTGCCTACTAATTATTGGCATATATTGCTAGACCATGGGTCGCATTGCCCTATTAAGGCTTGTATAGCCTAATTTTTAGCATGTATTGCCTAACTAAAATCGCAAGAGATACTAGTCCCATTTTACATTTGAGTCATGGTTATGATGCAATGGCATAGTGCGATAACATAGTGTGTTGGCAGGATGAGTAGTCAAGATTTATGATTCGAGATTGCGATTCGTGACTTGAGTATTGTTGTGGCAAATGTAATACATTCATGACAGTCATAGACTATATTTACCCCCTCATACTGAGTGAGCATGTAAGCCATAGATTGAATTTATCTCTCATGTTGAGTGAGCATGTACATCGTAGATTGTATTATCCTTTATGCTGAGTGAGCATGTATGCCGTAGATTGTATCACCCTTCATGCTAAGAATATGCATCTTGTAGAATTATATTTACTCTTCATGCTGAGAGCATATATTAGTTATAACATTCATAGAATGTACTTACTATTCATGCTGAGAGCATATATCTCGTAGGCTTGTACTTTATTTTCATGTTTATGTTTTTTGTTTGAGACGAGGTTGGTGTTCGTGGTTTGAGATGAGGTTTGTGTTTGTGGTTTAAGATGAAGTTGGTGTTCATGGTTTGTGGTTTGTGTTTCTGGTTTGAGACGAGGTTGGTGTTCGTGGTTGAGTCGAGATTCATGGCCAGGGTTTGAGTCGGGGTTCGTAGGTCATAGTTTGAGACAAGATTTTGTGTATTGTTGTTGCATTTGTAGTGCATTTATAACATCCAAGACTTTCTACTTAACCCTCATGTTGAGAATATGCATTTGACTTAAAATTTGTAGTTAATTGTAGAATTATGTTAATTCGTATGTGCATACATATTGAGTACATCATAGACTCACTTTTATTGTATTGTTGAGAATCTGGCCCGTATTCTTTTGCATATATATTTTCTTGCTTGAGTTGTTTTATAGGTACAAAGGTGGCTTGGGAGATGCTTCATTGTTATGAAATGATAATTACGAGGTATATTTTGAAATGTCGAGCTTGTATATGAGACATCGGTTCATATGTATATTTTATTATCTTTTTGGACAAGCATTTCACTTGAAAAATATTTTATGTAAATTTCGGTACTTTACTCCGTTGTAGTCATTGTACATATTTTTAAAGATAAGTAAATTTGGATTGCTTGGATACATAAATATGTTATTGTAGGTTGTTAATGTAGTCGGGAGGCGGAATGTGGTAGTTATCGATGTTGTATTTTTATTTTATTT
>MKEJ01077997.1:169-12801 GCA_001753735.1 Embelia ribes
CCAATGGCGATATGGATTAATTTGCATTTATGTACAATGATTATAAATGATTTGTAACAACAAACTTTTAAATCAATTAGAATTGAATTCTTATGGTTTTATGACCCATAAATTTTCCATTTCAAAATTATTGAATGAGAATAAATTTAAATTAATTACTCATATAAATGTATGTATAGGAGAGAATTGAATTCTTTTTTTTTTTTAAATGACATGTGACTCTCAACGGAGGGTGCCACTTAGCACAATATCATGAAGAGACTCTCCTTTTAATTTATTACTAATTTGTAGACCGTGGATGCACGGGTTAGTTTTGGACTTTTTCTTTTTATTTTCTTGATGTCAAATTATTTTATATATTTCCTTATTTAATACTAAGATTATATCATAATTATTTGGTTCTAATAAGCCTATTATTTCTTTTGCATCTATAACATTTTGTTTTATTGAGCTCTTCCCTAATAAGTTTCCATGAGAGCAGCTTTTAAATACAATGTATATTTTTATAAAAGAAATATTGTATTTTTCAATTCATTAATCAATATGTTATATGTATCCTTATAGCATGAAGCATTTATTGTAACAAAATATAAAAAATAACAACTATTTTTTATTCATCTCGATAAGACACTTATTACAGTTGATATTATATATATATATATATGCGTGTCAATTATTAAATAAATTAAAACGACACAACATCAAATGAGGTAAGTAGGAGTGACAGAAAGAAAGAAATTCAACAATGGGAAAAAAATTCAAAGACTAATAAATGAACCAATTGGTAATACGATATAAAGGGGGAGATAATCTTATTAATATATTTTTCTGTTATATAAATGGTGCCACAAAGAGTAGTCCCATGAAAATGTAATTCTATGTTAATTTTATTCAAATAAATTAAATAAAACTAATAAGAGAAAAAAGTAAAATCACATTTCCTATTAAAATGACCTTCTATAGATGTGATTTTCAATATATCATACATGGATAATCAAAACTATAACTCTTACAACCAAAAAAAGAAAAAGGACAAACAAAATCATATTTAGCATATTGTAAATTGCTCATCTTCTCAGTTATGTATATATATCTCTATGTATTTATGGAGATGAAGGGAAAAATTATTATTTATCATCTTCTTGTTGGAGTTTTCGATTCTCAAGTTGTAACTGCTATTACCATAATGACAAATCCTGTATTAATGACAAATCCTCTATTAATCTTGTATTAATTCCTTATTAACTAATTAAAAGTATATAGTCTTTTCATTTTTTAAATTCATTAAAATTAATATATTTTGTAGTATATTAATTAAGAGCGCCCAAATGTCAAACAAATAAGGGTGATACTTCACGCAATATGACTTGTAATATCTACTATTAGCTTGTTATATATGATATGATTTAAATTAAGCCTACATATCCTTTTGTTCTATTAGTCAATGAATTTAATATTAATGCACTCTTATGAGACACTACAAGAGCCACGTTTTTGAAATATATATATAAATATATTATTTAAAAATTAATCAATGATCATAAGTTATTATCAAACTAAGTCAAAGGGTTGTTTAGAATCGATTTATTTATTTAACAAGTTTTATTTTGTTGTTCAATCTTGACTCATTTGCTAAATGAACAAGCCAAGTCAAAGGGTTGTTTAGACTCGACTTGTTTATTTGATATACTCTATCTTGTTGTTCAAATTTAACTCATTTACTAACTGAACAAATTCGAACCGAGCTCTTTAAGAGCCGAGACCGAGCCTATCCATAAAAGGCTCGGTTGATTTGGATCCCTTGCCATCAGATCAATTGTAAATTAGATTTAAATGGAATATAAAAGACTATTTTATGATAATTGAATTAAAAAGCAATCTAAAGGCAGAGAGAAGGAAGCTAGGAGCTCCAAGTTAAATGAGATTGAAGCAAACCTCCGTTGGGTTATGTAAACATGAATGATCATCTTTTCCAGTTGAAAAATCCGAAAGAAAAATCCGAAAGAAAGGAACGAAGACGGAAGTATAATGTTCATCAAATTCTTCTCAATCATTAAACCTTAAATATTGTACACAAAATGGTCCATAAAGAAGCCGGCTAATCGTGTTTCATCTCGAAAACAGAAGCAAATCTACATGGATTATATCTGAGCGCCAATACAAACATATGTTCGATTCGATTGTTCATCATATTGAGCATCTCAATAATGCTTAGAATTACATCAATGATCTCTATCCTTCACCATAATATATACAACAGTGGGTACCCAATCACCCATAATATAAAAACCCAAATAAATGAAAATGAAAATGAAAAACAAAAGGGTTGCTTCAATATTTGGTTAAAATTTCGGCACCAGTTTTAGTAATCAAGATGGTGTGTTCAAACTGAGCAGCTGGGCTGCCATCGGCTGTGAGAGTGGTCCAGTTATCTTCCCATGTTACACATTCTATGCTGCCCAAGGTAAGAATTGGTTCTGCAGCAAAATAAAATTGAGAAAATTATATTTGACCAAGAATTCAAATTATAAGCAAAAACCCCACCCTATCTATCAAACCAAGAAAAAGCGGGATGCATCTAGCTTAAAACTACAAACTTTTTTGGCCAAAGCAGCCAGGAAAAAAAAAAACTTAGATTTATACAAGCCTTGTGCATGGCCGCTTTTATACAATAAAAAATAGAAAAGCTTGAGCATAAAAATTGCAACCAAACAAGTCCTAAGTAACAAATTTGGCGGTAGCAACTTTTGCTAAACTAGCAAATGAAACTCTTTCTTTTCAAAATTTTGAAATGTTTTGATTAGAAACATGAATGTTTACTGACAATCGGTGATTTCAATGCAATGCTGAGAATTTTTTTTGGTAATATTGAAGGTTTTCCAAGTAAAACAATAAAGAATTTCATTATATATTTAACAAACTGGAGCAATAGAAAGAAGGAAATATTATTAGAGTTACTTTAACAGAAAGCGAAAAGGAGAAGTGACCGATCACCAAGTTAGATGTTCATTCTGTTTTCTTTAAACGCCATTCAAAGAGTGAAGAAGAAGTAGGAGTACAAGGCAATGGAATAGTACGAAAGTTGTGGGAATGAGAGTGGAAGAGGAGGTTGAGAGAACACAATGGCAAAGGTCTAGCAGCTATGATACTAATCTCAAGCAAATCATCGCATAAAGTATAACACAGATTTTTCTTGCTTTGGCATTGAAAGTGGGCAATCAAAATTTCACAAATAGACTAGGGATTTCATCCCAAAATCTCAAATATATCTAAACTTGAGACAAGTTGAAAAATAGCTAGGAAGCACTCATGGTATCACTGCATCAAGTACTCATTCAGTTGATAACCATCCGATGTGAGTCCGGATCCTCTACCTCTTCTTTGTGCCCCTTTTCATTTTTTGATCTAAAACCCTAAACAAATTAGCATACTAAATGTAAAATAACTTGTAAGACTATTACACATATTCTAAATATGAAAACATAATCATTTAATAGTTTTGTTATATAATTTTTTAAATCTTCAACTTTCTAGTTCGGTTGAGTGAAAAAATGAGAATTGAAGGTTACATTATTTTGTAACGTTTCCTAATTACAAGAAATGTAATTGTATTACAAGTCAATCTATATGTCGTAAGTTAATTTATTTAGTGTTTTAGATCAAAAAATGCTAAGGGGGCATGGAGGGGGCACAAAGAAAGGGTAAAGGATCCGGACTCATCAAATGTGTATTGCATCAACTAATTGCTCAAATTTTGGATTACCCAACAAAGAGTAAATCATAAATTTCTGTAAGTTGAAGACAACCCAAGTATATGGGACTCACCAATCGTAAAAGTCTGACCTTCGACCATGTGGCCGGGTTTCTCATTGCCTGTACACAGAAAGAAAAATGAAAATTAGGAAAAGAAATAAATGGCAGAAGAAGCAAGATGTAGTGTAAAGACAAGGGTCAATGGTTAGATTATTCTGGCACGAAATTTTGATTAAGGAACTTGAAAATTACCAAAACTTAAAGGGTAAAGCACAGAAGCCGCTTTTAATGATTGAATGCAAATGAAAAGGCTATTAGGATCAGAGATGGAGAATTTCACTGTGAAACTTTGATTTACATGAGGTTAGATATAAAGCTAACTGCCCAAGAGTCTAATTTCGTTGGGTCATTGTGAAAAAAAGATCGTTCCATATGAAGTTCCACTCAGTGTAAAACATCAAACAGCACTTTTCCCTCTCGTCTGAAAATAGAGCAGTACAACCGAGCTCTTTTCATACATGCAAAATAGAACAGTACAATAGAGCTCTTCTCATACACGTAAACTGGTAATAACAATAATAAACAAAGGCAATTAAAATCAAGAAACCACTTACGGTGATGATATATAATAGGTTCAGAATGAAAAACAGTCCCCACACCATGCCCGACAAATCGGTCAACCACACCATAGTTAAACTTTTCAGCATGTTCACTGAGAAAATCAAACAACTTACAATAATAAGAGCAAGTAGATACTCGTTACGCATGAGGTTAAATAGTTGCCGATGTGACTGATGCTATCATTCGCATTTTATAAACACAATGGGCCTCTATTCCCGACATTACCAAAACAAGATAGGCATACCTAATCCTCTTTCCAATTTTCCTAAATAAGGCCCCATCTTTGCAAACAGCAATTCCTCTCTGCAAGCACTCTTCAGTCACCTGTCATTAAGAGAGGGATAACATACATTACATAGAAAGTCAGGAGAAAACCGACATGCAAAAATTATTTCTTACGTGATGTTAACTGTCAATCTAACTAAGATACTGCAGTTGTGGTCATATTATGCCATAAATTTGGATGGTCATTGTAAAAGCTCGAGTGATAGAAGATAGAGAAAGGAAAAACGAGAAGGAGAAATATGCAGGTGTTTACAGAAGTATACCTTGACAAGCCGTTTTATTTGTGGACTAACATCTCCACAAAAGAAAGTCTTGGATGTGTCTCCATGATAACCCTGACATAGAAAAGTCTTTTTCACTGATAGCTTCTAACAAGAAGACGGCAAGAGTTTTTCTGACTTTGCAGAACCGAACACAGAAAGAAGACACAATGGATGGAGATGACATAAAACTATGCTACATATTTGGGCAAGGATACAATTTCTTTATAAACATAACTTTCTCGTCAGCAAAAATGGATATTTGGAAGGAACCGAGATACAAAAAAATTAGCAAGCCCAAATCTAGATTACAACTATAAAATAAAGCAAATAATTATGTTCGTGAAATAACTTATTGTTTTGATACACCTTGAGGTCCAGTATCAGTGTGTTTCACAATGTTTTGGTTGGGAATCAAGGTTAGTATGCTCCGCTCAGGCCTTGTTGGAGAAAGCAAGATCTTTCAAACATTTTAAATGAAAATGGAAATTTTATTCCTATCTTTTGGCTACTGTTTGAAAATTAGCAAGGTGCCTCTATGTGAATGAACTTAAGCAGCAAAGCAAAATGGGAAGTTGAGCAACTTACATTTAAATAGACGGTAACATCAATGTTTATTATGTCGCCATCCTGGACAAGTAGAGATTCTATTTTTAGAAAAGTATCAATAAATTAGAAATAGACGAGAAGAAACAACATGGGAGAACACAAAACCTGTAGCTGGCGAGAATCAGGAATACCATGGCACATGCATTCATTTACTGATGTGCATACACTCTTCGGAAAACCACCGTAGCCAAGAGGTGAAGGGTAGGCACCAGCATCAATAATCATTTGATGCACTGCTCTATCAATTTCATTTGTTGTTACTGATGGCTTGTAAAGAAAAACAAAATACAATCATGTAAATGAATAACAAATTTAAAAATACCAAGGGCAAAACTGTACTTGATTAAAACAATCATGATTAGAGTTCAAAAAAGCCACATAATGGTTGCGGCAATATTGCTTTTTTCCCAAAAGAGCCATTATGCGACATTTGTTCGCTGTGTTTACTTTCTTACTGCTTGTTTTTTTCAGAATGGTGACGACAAACCCACTGTCCCAGAAAGAAAGCATCATCTACCACTTTCTCTGAAGATTCATAGCTGGTTCCTAGCAAACTATTTTGTGAAGCTCTTGGTTCAGAAGGAACCAGTCAATTTCGGGTACACCAGTGGTCCAAGCACAAAGATGAAAGCATAGCTCTAATTTCAAGCTCGAAACAAAGAAATCTTATGCAAGTATAGAAAACAACATTGCGGTTGTTTTCAAAAGTTGCTCATTTTCCAATAGAAAGGCGATGAATAAACATCTACATCCCAGCTATTGACCACAAAAGGTTTCTAGTTTAAACAAAGAATAAGGGCACAGTAGATCCACCATCATCAATTGCAATTCACATGACTACTCTCTCACCCCACTTTGTTGAAATGTTTGTGCTTCTTGTAACACCACGATGCCTTCGCTCAAAAAGGAAATAAAAGTAATGTCATAGATTCCTAGGACCAATCAATAAATAAACAGCAAAACTCCTCCCTATTACCTGACGAAATATAGAAAAAGTTGCACGCAAGCATAAAAAAACTCAAGCGTTAGAAGTCTAGGTTATTTTCAGAAAGTGAAACTGATTCACAAGAACATTCTGAAATTTCAAAACCATGAACAAATCTTAAAGGTATTCATAAATAGTAATCACAAAATCATGAAGGCTAATTTCAGATCATAAAATGCATTAGCCACGTAACTACAGAAATAAAAAAGAAAGAAGCTCAATAGTAAAATGCAAGGATATGAAGTTTCCAACCCTGACTAGTGTTCCAGCATAATCTAAGACACGGGCAGCGAGTTCACAAGCAGCCCTCATATGCGTGATGCCATCAGCATCATGCATTTGGTGTCCACTTGAAAGTTCTGGTAGAAAAGTAGCACCTACATAAGGTGGCTTTAATATGTGGTCCGGCACAGGAAGTCGCTGTGAAACTTTCCCGCGCCTCAAAGGTGGTCTTCTTCTAAAGCTTTTTGGGGTTTGAAGCTCACGCATTCTACATATTAAAATATCAGTCAAGAAGGAGACTTTGAACAAGGTACAAATGACGCGCAACAAAGAACAAAATCCTTGCTTCGCCAAATCACATTCATTTTACATGGTCCACAAAAGGGCAATAGAAAATTTAAATGCTCCAACCTTTAAATATAAATAGCATTCACTTGCTGACTAATGACATTCTATTGCGGAAATAAACGAGCACAAATCCCACCCAACATCACACACCATGCCATTGATGAGCTTGTCCAAGACATATCATATAAAGTGAAAATAGAAATAAATAAATAAATAAATAAATAAAGAACAAGTGAACTGAAGTTTCAAGTACATGGGATATGGGATTAATTTTTTCTTTTTTTTTGGTACAAATATATGGGGATCAATTGCTTCTTCACAAACAACAGGTTTTCAGTAAATTTGACGAATCGAATTTCCTAACTGAAATATCAGCATCCTACAATAAAGGCAAACATTCCTCAAGGTAAAGCAACCAAACTAACCAGACTCTTGCAAAATTGATGTTTGATATGGCTAGTGACCCAGCCCTGATACCAATTTACCAGGAATGGTAAAGCGGTAATCAGGGGATAGGACAGGTCTGGGTCAAAAAAACCAACCCCAAACATGTTTGGTTATGGAGGCAGGATATGGCCAACTTGACCCAAGCAGGTATGTGCTCTTCATTTGAGTGGCCTAAATACTTATATTTAGTAGAATAAAAATATGGAAAACTATTCATTTTTCTTTTTATTCCTCTGAAAGTGGATGGCTAACTGACTAGGTGTTCAGCCCAAGCATTAATTGGGAATCATTTCCCAGCCTTCCAGTGTCCGAAATTTTTTAAGAATTGATTTGATGATGTACTATACATCAAATGTTGTGTTATTTGGTGAGTGATTTATTTGTGTAGTTGAGCCATATCTAAATAGAGTAGCCACCATTTATATAAAGAATAATTTTTGTGATCCTATCCGTGGCAATTAAATACCTTAAATTTTCATTTTTTATTTTTCAATCTTTTTATCCATTGGAATATTAGAATATAAGGATCGAACCCAAGACCTCCTATTTAGTAATGTGGGGGTATGTCTAATCAGCTAGCCTTTGATAAATTTGAATTCATTGGGCTTACTATCTTGCAGCTTTTAAGGTCAAGCTTTTTTTTTTCAAGCTTAAAAATTTGTTCACATTTGCCTGTGAAGCTTTCAAACTATGCTTTTTGAAATTTTAACCTCAAAAAGCTAGAAATTTTGAAGGGCATCTAGCTTTTTTCATAGTTGCACGCAAACAAAACACATTGTAATACAAAATTGCATTTTTTTTTAAAAACTACAAATTTTGAAGGGCAACTAGCTGTTTTCATAGTTTACGCAAACAAAACACATTGCAATACAAAATTGCATTTTTTTAACAAATATTTTAAAAAAAAAATGGAGTCAAGAAAGAGTACCTCCTAATTCGTATAGCCTCCTCCAATCCAGAGATTCTCTTTGCCACAAGAACAAGCCGCTTTGGATGACTAGAACTTTTCCCTGATATTAAACATCAAACAAAATTACAAAATAATTAGTCAAATACAGGTCCAAGAACATTGTTTTACACAGACAGAGGTAGTAATAATTTTTTTTAAGTACATTCGAAAAATTCGACCACATATACAACTTATGTTATACAATCCATAAAACTGTATTACTTTCCTATTTTAAAACATTTCCCCTCAATTTTATAGCTGGAAAATGGCTACAAACATAGATTAAGTTTATTTAATTACAACTTTTAAGTTCAAAGCTTTTTTTCCTTCTTGCTTAAAAGCTGTAAAATATTTGGTTGCACAGCTGCGCTTTGTTGATTTTTTATGCATCTAGTTTTTTCTGAAAAAAAAAATAGTTCTTATTTGTTTAAAAGCACAGGAATGGATCAAATTCTGAGTATTTTCTACAAGTTGCATATCAATTTTGAAAACAGAATTTTTGTTAAATTAAATTGCGAATAGATATTAAACGGAAATAA
This sequence comes from Embelia ribes, assembly GCA_001753735.1. Lineage (NCBI taxonomy): Eukaryota > Viridiplantae > Streptophyta > Magnoliopsida > Ericales > Primulaceae > Embelia > Embelia ribes. The sequence continues at coordinate 9,188 of MKEJ01077997.1, forward strand.
TTGAGTCATTAAATAACTAAATAGTTATTAAATAACTAAATCCCGAGTATAATAGTAATTGCCACATGAAAAAATGCACAGAAAATGGTAAAACAAAAAATTTACCATAGCAGGGAGAGAAACTGAGGGGGGCTCCAGATAGAAAAACAGAAGAGGACGAGGATGGTGACGAAGATTGGTGCTGTGGGTGTAGGGAAGATGAGAGTTGCAGAGAAGCATGTGAGAGTGAAGTCACGAATGCCATGGGAGAGAGAGAGAGAGAGAGAGAGAGAGAGAGTTTAGAGCAGGGAAAAGATAGACTATTACTAGTGCTGTCAAACGTCCGGCTCGGTCCGGCCCGCCCGGCCCGGCCAGTTTATTAGCTCTAATTGCTCGGCTTAGCCTTAGGCCTGGTTGATCCGTCACTGTAATTGTGGGTTTTTTTTTTCCTGAAAATTTAAGTTTATTTTTATGAAAAATTAAGGTTAATATTTCTTTTTATGTTTGAGGTTAAGATTTTTTCAAGAAGTAATAATGATTTATTTCAAATGTTAATTCTTTTTTTTTTAAAAAGTCATTTATCTTTCAAATAAATATTATTTTTAATGGTTACTTGGTATTTATACGGAGATTTCTATTTATTATAATTGTGATTTTTTCATCAATGGAATGAAATTGCAAATTGTTCACCACTCTTTTATTTTAATCTTCTTTAATTTTATTTGTGTTCATTTTGTGATTTGTGTATGTCATCACTATTATGAAATATAAACCCCTACAAATTTGATAAAAATTATTTTAATATAATTCCATTAAACTTGATTATTTTATTTTTTTTAGCTATCGAATATAATTAAACTGCTGTGAGATTTTACTATTAATTGAGTATTTATATCTTAGTATATAGAATATAGAGACCCAAATTTGATGACGGTGCTAGGGATGCTCTCATGTTTGAAGCCAAGCAAGGCCAATAGTCTCTTCAATGTCCCATAAGAGTATGGGCATTGGAAGAATAGGTGGTCCAAATACTCCACTTCTTCTAAGCACAATATGCATACGTTGATCAAGTGAATTTCTCTAGCTTTTAGTCGCTTTCTAATGTGCACAATCTTCCTCTGAAAGTGTACTTGGGTATAGCAGGTCTTTTCCATACAATTTCCCACCATCTTACCATGTCCTTAGTTCTACCAAAAGCATCCCATGCAGAATGAACAAAGAACCTCTTAAAGGGGTCAGGAACCCACATTGTGATATCAGAACCATCACTAATCAGAGGTTTGAGGATTTTCTGCAGTTCATTCACTCACTTCCTTTGATCTTGAGAAGGCCCAATTAAAGGATCCATTAGAGCAGAGGTGACTCAGTCTAGTTCATTTGCTCAAACTTGAATCCAAGATAATATTCTCTTTTGCATTAGAGCATGCAAAAGAGCCTTGTGGAAGTAATGGATCAAAACAAACCAGAGTTTCCTTGCCCCCCTTTCACCCTAATGTGTTCCAATAACAAAAGTCTTAGTTGAAGCATCTTCTTCCATGTCCAGGAACATTTAGGAGGGATCTTCATTTGTCAGAATGTGTTTCATCAAAAAGAATGTGTTTGTGCTATAAAAGAATAAGGCATGAATGGAGCTCTTAATACATATGTCTCAAGTTTATATGGTTAAAATGTAAACGGATCAAGATGAGGCTTATTCGAAGAACTACTTACTAAGTTAAATCAATTCCTAAACCTCCGGTCATTTGGCAAACAAATAAGGCTCAAGCTGATCTTTTTAACAAATATTATGTTCTCTGAGTTTCTAGGACACATTCCTTCAAAAGAATAGCCTTTAGTAAACTTTGGAATGGTCTGAATTTTATATGTTACCCTATGGTTTGCCATGTCCTTTATTGAATGCTCAAATATGGAAAATGGAACTCACATGCGTGAGATTCCATGGGATAATTGATAAGAATTGGCATTACAATCTAAACATTTCTTATGAGGCAATTCTTACTTCAAACGCAAGTTTGAATATAAGTAAACGAAGTTACATGAGCATACATTTCGACTTTTTTTAGTTGTGTTTCGATCTTCTAGTCTCTATATTGATTAGAAATAATAGTCATCCAAGGAACCTATCCATAATTTGTACAACAGAAGTGGCTAGACTGTCAACTACTTCCTGAGTTGTAGCTTCTATATGTACTCTTACTATACCCTCTGTTCCTGAAAGTCGTATAAAACACCGGCCTCAGGGATACTTTTCTGCAAAAAGTAAAAAACAAACTAAATATAAAAAAAAATTGTTGTATAGGAGCACAATGATACCTTTCTTGCATATTAAATTGGAAACTAGCAATTTTAGTTAGCGTTAAATTTCAAGAATTTAGGTTGGCAGCCATTCTAGCTGCTTTTAATTAATAGTCACCAAGACATTGCTACTCTATTCTCCGCTAAATTTGTGTACAATGAGCATTAACTAATAATTTACGAGCACCAGATCAGCCAATTGACCCTTCTTTCCTTTTTTTCCTTTCGAAATGTCCATTTAATAATATGAAAGTATCATAAAATATAGTGTGGAAGTATAGAGAATCAGTGCGTGAGTATATCAGCTAACCCGAAAGACATAACAACATAAACAGATCACACATAGTTGTTAAACTTCTATGTTAATTCATCTAAAAAATGTTGAAATCCTGAATGTCGATGTGGCCAAGGTAAATTTACCATCGCTCACTAGACAAGTAATAGATGCCAACGAACGTGTATATATTATCGAAAATCAACCACGGGGAGAATAAGATTAAAAAGTTCATAAAACATAGAAAGACAAAAAATAATTACCAATTTTGGCATTTATGGCATCATGAATCCCAACATGATTCACTGCTACAATTTCAGCATTTGCAGTCACAACTGCAGTTCTGTCAACAACTTTAACCTGAAGGTGAAAGGAAAAGGAACAATATAAAGAAATTAGACACATGCTTTTCTCATATAAAGTTGTAACTTACCAACAAGTACAAAACAATGAGTCTACATTAACGTTTTATTTTTTAGTCAAGCGGACTATGGTTTCTGAAAAAAGAGAACGAATGTTGCATTTAGCTCAGATGATTGTAAGTTCTGATACAGCTATCAAGTTTCAACAATTATCTATGACAACTTTTCAATACGAATAAAATTGCAATGCTATCAATTTCAAACACTATAAACAAGTACTGAAGAGTTGATAAATATGTATTTGTACATATAATAAAATACATGGATTGATATTATAGTTAAGCCAAACTACCCATTGCACATCTTGATTAATAAGAAAGTCAGGAACCAATGAGATAATATTATTTGACAGTTATACAAGTATTGTGCACTATAAAAGCTGCCATATATCAGCTGAAAAGATAGGTGAAAAAGTTTCTCTCTACATTTAATACTTACCTAGTTCAATTACTGTTACTAATACTTTATCCGAACCCTTACATAAGTATCGGAGAGTCGGCGGACAATCCCCTGCCCGTACTTTCAGATACTAAAGGAAAGATGAAGGACCATCAGAAAGTGACCCTCTTGTTCGTACTCCCAGGTATTCATCATCGGGGAGCGTGTACCCGAACCATTACCGGATATACACTCTTCAATTGGCG